>VMRM01000014.1:19743869-19931746 GCA_010277075.1 Poeciliopsis retropinna
TTGCCTGAAACGAAGCATGGCTGTTGCATCATGAGACCTTCGGTTCCGTCAGCCTGAGAAAAACGGCCAAATGAAGCAGATTCAGACCCCTGGCACCGTTTCATTCTTTCCCGCTCGCCATCATAAATAAATATTTCATACTTCATGGTTGCTCTGTCATACCCATAAAAAAATGAAGTCAGCTGGGGGGGGGGGGGACATTGATTGAACAAAAGAAGCTTGTATCTAGAGTCATAGATACAAGCTGGTTTACTGTACAACCCAGACTTCACTCTCTAAAACCTATTATCTAAAAAGCACATTATTATCCATATTTATGTCCAAAGCCATATAGACATAAATGAGCCCATTCATACTTCCGCATACACACGCGCCTGATGGGGGACTAAAGCGCACCCAATACGCCTGTGCCGTTTGGCGCAAAGGATGCAAGGCCCAGCAGGGTTGCGCAAAAGTGCCTCCAGGTGCGCATCCGCCCCTTGCACTGGTCTAACGGGCACTGCGCATGTTTGTCACACAAACTTCCCCGGTGGATGCCAATGAAAGGGAGCGAGGAGAGCGAACGTGATCTGAATCCTGAACCATCTCTCTATAAATAGGTGAGGCAGGAGGATGGGCTACAACGTGAAGGGGGGGTTAGAAGAATGAATGGGATAACAGGGTGGAAATTAAAGAAAGAAAAAAAAACAAAAAAAAAAGCTTACGTCTTTAACGTAAACCGGAAAGGTTTTTATTTTCCTCAACTGTATTCTTTTGGAATCAAAGATGAAAAGCGCAGCTTGGCGAGTGAGGATGGAGAGAGGGAACGCATCCCCATCCAGAGCCATCTGACGCATGGTGCTTCCAAGTCTCTCTTCGGGTCTCCGAGACGGGCCCCCCGACCCCACTCACACACACACACCTTCTTACATCCAGTTTACTCTACCCCACCCTCCAAAAAAAAAAAAACTTGCATACGCTAACACGACGCCATGAAACAGACCTGGACCCCCCGCAATGATAATCTAATTAAAAGAGAAAAAGCAACATAAAAAATAAATAAATGAGCATCCAGAGTCCGTGTCCTACCTTCTCAGTCCGGAGTTGACGGTTCGTAGTGAAGTAGTAAAGCGGCTCTTCTGCGATGCGAGCAAGTAGAAGGAGTAAAAGCAGGAGGAGGTGGAGGAGGAGGAGGAGGAGTGGTGGTGGCGGAGGTAAAGCCCGTAGTGGGGAACGGTAATGGAGACGCAGGGAGCTCTTATACGCTAGTCAAGACAGCGTATCCAACCACGGAGACGCACAAAGGGAGGGAAGAGTAGTCCGAATTCCCATGCACACTGGGTTGTTGGGTTGTTTTTGCTTTTTTTCCCCACCCCTTATTTGTTGCCCTTATCTTTTGCTCTTCTTGCCTACTCCTCGTTTCCATGCAGCGCGACCTGAGTGACCTGTATGATCGGATGACCGGAGCGGCGCTTCATCAGCAAACCCGCATTCGCTGAGAGGAGGCGCGCGGCGCAGCGGACCTCTTCCTCATTCTTCCCTTCCCGGTTCTCCCCTCGGCTCCGCGAAAAGAGAGAGGAGAGCGAGAGAGAGTGTCTGCGTGTGCGCGCAGGTCTCTTTCGTCTGTTCCTTCCTTCCTCTCCCTCTCACGCGCGCATACACACACGCGCGCACGCGCACACACACACTCTGAGGATCAGCTCACCCTCCTCCCTCCTTTCTTCTTTCCTCCCCCTCCTCGTGTTGTAGGAGCCTCTGCCTCACTTCTCAGTCAATATGTCCCTCCCCGGATTCATGTCCCATCGCAGGTTTTCGGTATCAGTGCTTTCTTCGAGAAACCCAACGCAATGGTCAATTTATTTATTTTTAAGCAGTCGTAATTTAGACCAACGCTCGTGCGGTTAAAAGCGACCCAAAAAGTCCGGTTTGTATATAGTTGTTGGGGGTTAAGCTAATAAAAGGATACGCAAAAAGAAAATTGCCGCCACAAATCTCAATTCAATTCAGTTAATTATTAAAAGCTGCCTTCCACTAGCATTTTTACGCCCAACAAAAAGAAAATGGAGCCGTCCATACCCCGTTAAGAAGGTCCAATGTTTAAAAAAAAAAGATAAACGAATGAGGGGGGAAGAAATACCGACCTTCAAATCACTGGTTTGCAGAATGCACTATTTCACTATTCCGGTTTGTACATCCTCAAGATAAACAGAACTTCACACACTTTCAGGCCTCTGCTGGATTAATGTTTGCTTCATGTTTTAAACTTTCTCGCCCGAACCGAACCGAACCGCTAGCTGTACTAAAACATTACTGACAAGCTAGTGGATGTTATCTTGTTGAAAAAACATAAAAAAAACAAGCTAACAAGCTAATGTACGCTCTGTATTTATCGTGGAAAAAAATTGTAATATTATAAAATAAAAGTCTTTATTTCTTGCCATTTTTATAGAAACGGCTTGCAGAAAATGTCAATTGACTCACAACACCTGCAGAGGATTCCTGAGTTCCTAAAAAGGTTTCACTCTGGGTCAGTGGGCTGCATGGGGAAGACTTCTAAGTGGACACATGTCCAGAAGACAGTCAGACACCCGCCACAAGGAGGACAAGTCACCAAATGTCATTGCTGTAGCAGTTGTTGAGAATGCCAAATCTGGCAAAATCCATTAAAGACTTTGGTGGAGCTTCGTAAAGAGTGGACGGGGTGTAAGGTAAAAAAACAAAAACCCTCTATTGTTAATTTTTCCAGATGAAGTTAGCATCTTATTAGGACATTGTGATCCAAGAGTCTGGAGGAAGAGTGTGGAGGCACAGAATCGACATCGCTTGAACTTCATTCTGATGTTTCCACAGTCGTCGGTAACTTGTCGCGGGTCCATTAATGTTTGGGTTCCACAGTCACCGTGGCCATTTTCCATTCTACTTTAAAGCACTGCACGTTTCCCTCTACAGACAGGCTCCATGGAGACGTTGATTTTCTTTTCTAGCTGGACTTGGCACCTGCACAAACTGCCCAATATACCAAAATCTTTTTAAATGGCCATTGTGTTCCTGTTCTTGATTGGTCAGGAAATTCGCCTGCCCCTTATAGAAAAATCTATGATCTGTGAAGAGGAAGACGAGAGACACCAAACCCAACAATGCAGAGAACCTGAAGGTGGCAATTTGTAAGCAATTTGTGCTTCTTTTACACCGACGCAATGCCACACTGCACTGATGCAGTAATTCATGCAAAAGGAAGGAAGCTCAGCCAGGCATGACAGCATAGAAATGTACACTTTTTCAAAGTGTAAAATATCCAATTTTATTGACCTTATGCAATGTTGTAATTTCAGAGCCATGACGGAAATTAAAAGGCGGGCTTGCTAGCAAGGGGACAACTGTACATTTTCAAAGTAAGAAAAGCTCTCTTTAAACTAAGGTGTCTGTCACAACTCTCCTAATTTGTTACATGTAGTTTAATAATATGTACCTTTTTAATATTCCCACAATGACTTTGTGAAATATCTCCATGGCTGTAGGTGGTTTTGTTGCACCAATTTTATATCCTTGATAACCAATTGGGGGAGAAACGTGTAGTTTCAAAGTATAATCCTTTCACCACTTCTCACTTTAAACTTCTCAAAGAATGAATGAAAATACTTCTAATAATCCCAAAGGGAAATTCTCAAAACAGTAAACTGGTGATTTGACACAAAGCGAATCCATTGCAAGAAATTGCCTTCACAGCAACCCAACTAATAAACTGAGTCTAGCGGTGTTTATTCTCAGTATAAATTGTACTTCTGGGTGAGACGAAGCATTCAAGAGGCCGCTGCGACATGTTGGATGCTGGTTCGACTTTTCAGAGGTTTCCCACGGGTAAGTCTGGCAAACAACAGGATCCAGCGAAGCCTTTCGGGGTCCGCATGTGCCAAAAACAGCTGATAAAAGTTACTGCCATGTTTCAGGTGTGGAAACATTCGAAGAAAAGCCAACAACGACCATGGCCTGTTTTGGTTGAACAAACCGAACAGCTTCAGCAAAATTTTGTGTTTACAGAGGCGGTCCGTATCTGCTGATCTGAAGCAACACTTTACCAAAGTAGTTCATCAAAACTTAACATCTGGTGATGTCATCCTACTACTTCCCCTTCCCCTCCTTCATAAAAGCCATTTATGATTTCAATTAGTAAATGATGAAATGATTTTCATTAGTTCATATTGAAGCCATGTTACTTTTTTATAGTAATCCTCTCATCCCATCCACCCTCTTCTGTGTTGATGTTTTCTTTTTTAGAGGTGGCTGTAACGCGCCTCCTGGGTGGTTTGTGAGAACACTCCGGCTGGATTCAGTGAGCTTTACAAGCTATTTTTCCCCATTCCATGCGCCGAGGTAGTCAACACTTTTGGCCACATTTTATTTAACACGTTCTCAAATCCATATAAGGCCACATTAAAAGAAACACAGTCATCTCGCAAGCAGCAGAGATTCCACCAAGGTGTTTCCCCCCCACATACCCTCTTATCTAAAATAAAATAAACTACAAGAGAACCACAAAAATGTAAGCAGAAGGCCTTTGGTGGAAAAGAAAAAGTTTCCTGAGAATTTGGGTATTTTTAACTAAACAAGAAAGCAGCTGCAAAAGCAGCACCAACACAGATCGCTTCTGGAAATCACCTCTGACTGCGCCGTCATGTGCGTTTACAGCCAAGGTCAACATTTGTGCTGTGCAAAACGTGCTGCGGTGAAATATACAAAACTTTTGAACATTTGGATGCTCTATCGATTTTAATGGAACTCATTGATTTACAATCACTATACGATTTTGGCCATTCACTTGCTTGGTCATGCAATTGGAAGAAAAGCCTCCTAGTTTCTTGCTAAATGTCCAGACTTGTGTGGGCATTGAGTCACGGCTGCAAATCCTCCAACTAACAATGCAACTCTCACATCCAATGCATATATATTTTGAAAGCAATGGCACTCATGTGTGTCAACAGCACTATTTAATCTCACACAGCGCTGCAAGTGTCCTGTGTGGACTGGTAAAGACTTGTGCACTTGAAAGATGCTTGACAGGAATATAATCTGAACACATGGAGCAGATATCGTCCTGAAACACCAAATGAAGCCCTTGATCCATGTGCACATGTGCCATTCTAGCCAAGATAGCAACAGAATGGTAACATGCATACTTTAAATATGTGACACACCAAATGTGTCACGTTTCACCAAAACTGGAGCATTTAGATTAACCTGCGGCGTTTTTTCAGTACACCAGCATACATGGCAAGGTAGAAAACAGTGTGGCAGTGGATTTAAGTCAACCATTGGATAGCGTCAAAAATGTAAATAATAATATATAAAAAAAAAAAAAAAATCCCATTCAAGGAAGAACAAAGTATTTTTGGCAACAGCAAGAGGTTAGATGTTAGATGCAACCTGATGCCGAGGCTGGAAATCAAAGCCTACAGATTATTTGACATTTCCTGTTCAACCAGATGTTCCTTTCCCATGTTGCTCACACAACTTTGTTAGTTTGAGGCAGTCACACATTTACTGCTGTCAGTGGTGAATCTCTAAGGAGGGAGTTTCAAGTGCGCTCTAGCTCAAGCTCCGCCCCTTTTATTAAATCATCATCAAACTGAATCATTTTCCATTTTGATGTGAGAGACCTTCAAAATTTAGATAAGAAAAAAAAAACCCATATCAAATCAAGCAAAAAATAAGAAAGGATCAAACATGAAACTATGCATAAACTCATTTGATTTGTTGGCAAATGCATTTTGTTTTTGCCCCAGTTGATTTTGTGTTCATGTTTACAATGCTTTTGATCTCTTAAGTTGTAATCATGGATCCATAATACAAGTATCATAAGAAAGTTTAATTTCAAATCAAGTTATTCATTCAAACATTAGACGTCTGTTTGTTGCAAGGTATCCCAAGGCCCTGCAACACGGATTTTCTGGATAAATCAAAAAAAAAAATTAAACCTATCTGGGTAGCCTGTGTCTTGGTCCTTGACTTATCTAATCACACCACACCAGAATTTATCATCATGAAGTCAAGAAAAGAGAAGCAGCGGGACTCATCTCGTCGATGTCAACTTAATAAGCGAAAAGAAAACATCAACGCTCTAAACAGGTCACACACTGTGTGAGCCAAAAACATTCAAGCACAACTACTGCAGCCAAAGCAAAACAACACAGAAAGTCTGGGAAGTTTCACTTAGAGCTGGCTTCTCTGGTGGTAGTTGTGAATGAAGAACAGCTGGCCTGGCAGGTCTCCGAGTCAGGTGACCACAGCGGGAGGAAGACGAAGGGAAACGGAGAGTGTGCTCACACTGACCACAAGTTGACTCAGTCTTTCTTTATCTGTCGTGGAGAGAACTAGACAATCTGGTCAATGTGGAATGAATCCGATCCCACTTAGAAAAGTAATGCAGATTGTGATTTATATTCTGCATAACGTGGGACTCAAATTAACAGAAAACACAAAACTTTATGAAGCACATGTTTACTTTATATGCAATGTGTCCAAGTCCTTTACAAACCCTGTGCAGCACTAATTGTGATGTCACAGCTTACATATGAATATGAATACTTCAATAAAAAGTAAATTAAGTTTTAACTATAGGATCCATCCCATGGTTGGTTTGGAACAACTTCTTCAAACACGCTTTATATAAAAATGAGAAACAAAATCACCGGTATGCCTCCAATTAGCTTTTTCTAAAGCGACTACACAGAAAGTGTTTGTAAAATAAAAAAGAGTCACTTTATGTATCATTTTCATGAATAGAGCAACATGTCTTGATTGTATTTTTCTATTTTGTTATAAATCAGGGTTTAAATTACAGCAATTCATTACATTTCAACTCTCTGATAACATCACAGAAGGAACAAAGAGACTAAACAGAGTTCACTTCAGGACGTCCATCTCAAATCTACTCATTCCTTGTTCCTGTTTATTTGTGTTTTTAATCAAATTCCTCCATTAAAGGTGTTTATTTGTATTCTATATAAAGTCTTTACTAAGTTGTTGTTTTTTTCAGGGGAAAATACAATTGTTGTCTTTTAATCCTGTGGTGGAAATGTACACATCTGTTTTTATGTGATTAAAAACTACACATTGGAATAGTGTCCAAAGTGAATGAATCAAACTTTTCAGCAAAAGAGGACAACCTTATTTTACTTTTAAGTTAAGGTTTAAAAATGATAACTCTAGAATTATTTTTAAAGAAACAAGAGAAAGAAATATTTGAAAAAAGAAAAGTAATGGGGAGTGTCTGATAACTCCTGTCAATTGCATTTCAGTGTCTCCTTGTGATATTTGCATCCTGGCGAAGGGAATCATGAGAGACGCTCCCAGATCCTCAAGAGGTTCCACCTTCCTGCACTGCATTATGGGGAAATGATACCCAAGTTCCTGGGAGAAGATGATGAATAGCAGCGTGAGATGAGGAAATTCCTGAGCACAGAAACACTCAGAATGAGAAAACGGCCTCTGAGGTCCGTTATGTGTGAGACGGAGAGAAGACGTGCGAGAATTCTGCATAGTTAGGGAGAAGGAGACAGGGTGGCATCGTCGCAGAAACGCCAAGATATGTCAAGAGCAGGCAGGGTGCCGCAGAGGAGCCTAGCATAACTCAACAGGAGACGTCATAACAGTTAATCCCGGGGAAGCTCGACTGGGCTGACAATCGTGTGCTGGTGAAGGGCTTGGTAATCAGGCCACCGGTGAGGACAACAGACACGGTGACTGTAGCTTTTTAGCAAAATGCCCAGACTTTTAACAGACAATGCAAATTGCTTTGGACAACCGAGCAAAGTGAAAAAGGATGGAGGATCCTGCATGCTGAGCAGAAGCCTCTGACGAGGTTGGAGGGAAAGTTTCAGAAACACAGACAGCAGGCGCAACGATGTGGTTTAAAGTTAAAACTTGTCATTCACAAACTAATAGGCAGAGGACCCAAAATGATGTAAGAGTTTCCTGAACCATGTTTGTACATGAACAAAACCCCCAGGATGTACGACCAGTATGAGATTCTTACAGTATGACGATTAACACAGCAGACATAAGAAAAGATTAATAATACAATCACATTATGACATTAACTTGCGTTGTTGTATTTGAGAAGAAGTTTAATCTTTAGAAATGTGAAACAGCTGCAATGCTTCATCGTGATCTTTTCTTTTGTTGTTTTCTTAGCTGAAGAAATAGGGATTCTCAGCACTTCAGATCCTTTTTATTGAGTTATTTTATTTGACCCCAGTCATCTATGTGATCTTAGTAAATTTAGTTGGCCGGCCTCTCCTGGGAAGGTTCATCAGCGCTCCATGTTTTCTCCATTTGTGGATAATGGCTCTCGCTTTGGTTCCAGACAGTTACTCTGATTCTCATCTGTTGTCACATCTGAGCAGAATGTCAGATAGGTTCTATGAAAGTGATTTAAAAAAAGCATTCATGTGTTTTCAGACAGAGCCAGGTTGGTTTTGATAGCTTTGAATCGTTGAATGAATGAAAACTGTGCAGTGTTTCTGTTGGTAGCTACATCGCCTTGTGGCAAGAAAGTTGTGGGTTTGAATCTCAACCCTGAGTCTTTCTGCATGGAGTTTGCTTGTTTTCTCCATGCCTTCTCCATATTAGTTGTATTGGTCTCTAAATTGTCTCTGTAGCTGTGTTTCTACTATAAGTGTGTGCGAAACCTTTTTGATGTTCTGCTAAAATTGAAAAAAAAAAAAAAAACAACTGCTCAACTGCTGTTAAATAAGAAACCGTTTTAAAACATGCTCACGCGACAAGTCATTAAAAAATATGCTGCACCATGATCATTCAACTACTTCCTGTCGTCTTCTTTGTGGTTTGAGCCAGTGGCAACATCCGGCGGTGGATCATGTGACTTGTACGATGCGAAAAAAAAAAAAGTGTTTCCATTGCAGTTTTGTGAAATCAATGACAGTTTTATCAAAATTGCCGTTTTTCCATAAGCAAATTTACTTTTGAGATGTCGCAGCTTTTTGCTCAGTGGAAACACAGCTTGTGCTGCCCTGCCTAATGACTGATGGAAACGAGCACCGTCTCCTTGGCAAAGACAAAGACAATAAAAAGATGAACACAAACATTCTTTTGACTTCACTCATGTCTGATTGAAATTTATTTGATGCTCTGAAACATTTTAAATCTGGCCCAAAAAATAATTAAAAAAACACACTGAGAAAAAGTTGCCGTGCAGAAAATACTGTTTTACGCGCTTTCAAAGTAGTTTGTGTTTCCAAATCATGTTAGAACTGCTACACCATAAAACAAGTAAATAAAAGCAGAGTGGATTAGTGATTTCAAAGTCTTGTCTCGCCCTTGTGACTTCTGCTCACACATCCAGTCCAGCCGCTTCGTGAGAAATGTATCATATAGTTCTCATGAAAACCCCTCAAGGTATAGGCTCAGGGTGTTGAGAGAAAAGAGTTTTGAAATGGAGGAACACATTTGGGATTGCAGACAGAAAATGATCCCGAAGTGACAGATGAGCAGAAGGGGGAGTCTAAAACCAAGAGGACAGAAGGAAGGTTAAGGAGCCAAAGAGGGGAAACTACCTGTCAGGAGTATTTAAAAAAAGAGACGGAGAGCAGAGGAACAGATAAGGGTTTGATTGAGGAAGCGAACATCTGTTAAACGAGGTTAACGACGAGTCTGATGTAGCGAACGGAGGGTTGTCAGAGAGAATGACATACTTGATGGCTGATGATGGCCGAAGACGTCACAGGAACTCTCTGAGACTAAAGAGGTGATCAGGTTAAGTCCCTGAAAGATGACAACTCAAGATCTATTGGTCTTTCCTTGCCGTTGCACCCTGTAGATTGCTTCCCTTGGTAAGGTTGTGGCTTTGTACGAGGCAAAAAACTGACGCATCATGTTTTTAGAGTCCAGTGAACAGGATTACCGAGGCTGTCAGATCATACATAAGCTCTAACAGGCAATTGCATTTATTCAGTTCATTTTGGGGTTCTCATTCGGGTAAACGTCTTTAGCACTGCTTGGAAAAAGCAAGTTGACACAGTTATCTGTTGGAAGTCTGAGACTTCTACCGTTTTTCCCTATTGGTTTGCATGCGTAGCTTAGCAGCTTACTCACTAAGTTTACCCAGAGCTTCATTATAAATGTCAAAGTTTTAAATTAGCTGAGGAAAAGTTGATTGAAATAAAGAGCAAGACAGCAGGGGGAAGGGGAAAGAGACTTGAAACTGGAGGAGGGTAAAGGTTTATGGCTGTCAATTGAGAATTCACAAGAGGTGCAGCACAGAACGCCTCCTTGGAGCACAACCATTATCTCATCTGTCAATCAGACATTGCTGCTGACAACACAGGAGCTCAGCAAAATAAGCATATGGGGGGGGAAGAAGATCATTTAGCTGGAAACTATGAGCAAGGTTGCAGTTAAAAAAGCACATTCTCTGCCAGCTTTAGCGTCTTGCATCATGTTTGCAGAGACGATTTCTTATACAATAAATCACTTTGCCTTAATGAGTCATTAAGGCAAAGTGCCTAAAAACTTTACCCGGATTTGTTTTAGAAAGAAAATTGAGAAAACAGCCTTGTTTTAATGATACGTTTTAATTTAAATTTTTTTTTTTTAACCATCTCAGTAAAAACATATTTTAAAAATAATAATAATGAAACCTTTTTCTTGCAGAAAATTGCCAAGACCATGACAGTAACAAAACTCGGGGTGTAACGAAACTTAAGACTCAAAAGACGAGACAAGACATGATATTGAGTTCACAAGAGTTTAAATTTTCTCAACAAACTTTCTTTTCTGTCTTATTTTTATGTCTTCAGATGGCAGAACCAGTCTTTCCCCTCTTATTTGCCACCAACGGAGTGCGTTGTGATTGTGACGCAGCTCAACTTATCCCCACAGACGCGCCGCCAACAGTTGTTATAGCAATGCTTTCTGCCTCATTCAGCATCTCAGCAACTTGCGAGGCTTACGTATTGTTTGTGTCTTGTGCAAACAATACGTAAGCAACACTGTCACCATTTGCCGTTCCAACTGGGAACCCAAAATGCTGACAAACAAAATGATTTACAATTAGTCGAGGCGTCTTCTCTTGCAACCGCATCAGCCAAAGTCATAATGAGCGCGACTGGCTAGCACTCACGAGATAGCAGTCACTGCAACGAGACATAAGGTCATGTTTCAATATCGCAAGGTCGTGTTCGGGCAGAGCTTGTTACACCCTTTGTGGCAACAAAGTTTGAACACAGAGGGATTTGGTTTTCTTTGCTCTTTAAGCCATTTGTCATAAGGAGCAGGCTGGCATCGCTGCAACATTAATGTTTACTCTGGAGATACACATCGGCTGGTTCTGCACACTGTCTTCTTCATCTTAATCACAGGAAACATTTGCTTGCACAAGTATGCAGCCGACTGACAAACACACTGAACCATGGCGCTGCTTAGAGGCCAAAGGTGGGTGCACATCTAGGAGAAGGAGGAACAAATATACAGGACACATAGAG
This sequence comes from Poeciliopsis retropinna, assembly GCA_010277075.1. Classification (NCBI taxonomy): domain Eukaryota; kingdom Metazoa; phylum Chordata; class Actinopteri; order Cyprinodontiformes; family Poeciliidae; genus Poeciliopsis; species Poeciliopsis retropinna. The sequence continues at coordinate 19,755,347 of VMRM01000014.1, forward strand.
AGTCATGATTTGCCGTTCCCTGATGGTGAAAGAAATGTTGTCAGGAGAGAGAGAGTGACCGTGGATGTCTCTATTTTTACACAAAGGTGGTCACTTCATTCCAGTCTTTCAGAAAACAATAATAGCTGCTTTGTTTGTTTAGCTTGACTTTCTTAGAGAGAAGTGGGTTTTTACGTTTTCATTCCTGAAAATTCAACAAAAACATAGTAGCTATTGAACTTGCCAGTGGTGACTGTTAAGGTAGAAGAAATAAAATAAAATCTTAGAATCCAGTTTGTCGGTATTTGTCCCTTGCAGAAGACTGAAGACCGGTTTCAGGAGCGTTTAAAGAAATGCCAAGGTGTTTTCAGAAAAAAGTGGCTCCCTGCAAAAAGCAAGCGCTCCCTGCAGCTGGCTGGTCGCACAGGCCATCTATCGTGTGCATGTCACTCCCTCAACCTGCGAAGCTGGCTTGCCTCTATGCAGGTCAGCTCATGCAGGCCGGTGACTTCACTGAGTCAAGAGCTTAAAGGAGGAAGGTTGGCTTGGAAGCCGCTCACTGGATTTTCACAAGCTATGCGTCTCACACCATTCTGTCACGACACAATGACAGTTTTAAAGAAATATACATATTTGTGTAAAAGTTAAACACAGCAGCGTTAAACACAGGCTGAATGGATGGATAACCACCTAAACACCACAGACCTAGTTTTCCGTCTCCAGAAAACCAGGCCAATGAATATAGTTGTCAAACTCTGGCCAAGACAAACAACTGGTTTCAAATCAGCCTGCTGCAACATCACCCATCACCGTCTGCGTGCTGGTCGGCCCGGTGACAGTATTCTAGAAAATTCATGTTTTCTCTTGTTATTGCCACATTTCAGGCCGAATGAGATTCTCAGCTGTGTCTCAGCATCAGTTATTGTTATGGAGATTTCTCCGCAACTAAACCGGTTTACAGTAGACGCCAAAGAGCCGATGTTAAATTAAGTTTGTCACTGTGCCACCACCACCTGCCAGAACCAAAGCTGTCATCTCAGGGGAGACGCTAAAAGGGTTTTGAGTTATTGGAATAGATACAGGGCTCGCTCCAGATCAAGCTATTGAGTTTTTATGGATCCATAATGCTCCAATATAGCTTTTACAAACTATTCTTTTTCTTTTTTCCCCCCCTGTCATCAGTTAAACACAATGTCGACTGCAGAATGCTGATTTACCTTTTAGTCGTCACACATCTTTCATGGAAGTTGCTGACAAGATGAATCATTGAACGCCCGGCTTCTGCTGTCGTGTGATTGTTGTTGTCGGCCGTCTCGTATCTTGTCAGTTTTTTTTCCCCGAGTCTGTTGAAGGTTTTGGTGTCAGTTCCGATAAATATGAGTTACTGTCATCTATAGATGACAGACACTATGTGGAGTTTTGAAAAATATTGAAGTGGTTATGAAACGTCATCTCGCTAAAGCAGATTTCTGAGCTGCAACCTTTGTGTTAGGGATTTTGATTTAAAGAGTTAAAGTGGCTCTGATGCTAAAAGCTTGCGCTTTGAGCTCTTTTCACCTTTTGTTCTTTTCGGATTCTGAAAGATGGAACTAATTGGACAGTTTGCTTTTGTTTAAAAAAAATAATTAATTAAAAAATCCAGTCTTTACCTTAATACATTTTGAATATCACACTAAAATTGTTTCACAGGTTGCGATTTTGATTTGTGTCCCGACTGCTGAATGTCTTTAAGAAGAAAGGGGGGGGGGGGGGGGGGGAATCGCATCTGTGCATGACGGTATACGTTTTGTTAGCAACACTGAGATGCACAGCGATGCACAAAAACCCAGAGGGGAAACTGTTCTGTCTTGTTAGGAAATGTTGCTCCAAGTGTGGCCTGCAGCTCAGTTTTAAGCTTAAAGTTACAATTCTATAATACAAAAACAGCCACTAATGACTTGTTTGACAAACCATGAATGTGATTCATTAAATTACACGCGCTACGAGATTTGTACTGCTTGTTTTGTCTGCGTTAGTTTAAGTTTAATTCTGTGCCAAATTACTGCTAGAGGGCACTTCAAATAGTTAAAGAAAGGCCCAACAGCTTTATATAGCAAAATGTTTCCCCTAAAGCAAACATGGAGCGACAGCTGGGAAGATTAAAAAAAGAAAAAAAGAAAAGAAAAGATGGGCAGATGCGTGTACCTGTCTGGATATCAGTGAGGCTGTGTAGGACAGCGATGCTTTTCTACTGCAGTGGGATGTCAAAACTGAGCTGAGCGATGGACATATTAGCAGCAAAATGGTGGAGACATTAAAAAGGTTGCTATGCAGTAAAAAAGACAAAACGATGCCAGTGCGTCCGACCAGATTTTTTTTCTTTTATCAAACTAGAGTTAACCTCTTAAAGCTGGGGTATGTTTAAGAAAGTTTTTTACATATTTGTTAAAATTGTCACTCATATCTCATGACAGTATAATATGAGACAGATCATCTGAAAAGATCGAGCTCCTCCATCTCCTCCCTAAGCTACTGCTGCCTTGCTTCCGTCAAAAACAATAAATCAGATTCAGGAGGAAGGTCTTAGCACTGTCAATCACACTTGTGAACAGGCCGCTAGATGTGCTAATGGTGGAGAAACATCTTACCAGTCCAGGAAAACCTCTTACCGGTGGCCATGCTAACTAGCCTGACCATTCATAATTGAGAACTAGCGGAGAGCAGAGAGAAGAGCGTGAGTAGCACTTACACGAGAATGATTGACAGAGCTGAGACCGTTGTCTTGGCTCTGATTGGTTGTTTTTGACCAATCAGCTCTGGGAACAGTAGGAGATAAAGACCCTGTTTTTTTCACAGATTATCTGTTTCATACTATACTGTCACAACATAGAAGCAATTTTGAGAAATATGTCAAACACATTTAAAAAAAAAAAAAAAAAACTGTCATCCAAAAAACACTTTACATGCGAGCCAACGAGTCCATGAAGACACCGGTGTCCTCATGACAGTTAAAGGGTTAAAGAGAGAAGATAAGCATTAAGTATATCTTTATATTACGATCCTCAATCCTGCCAGTAAATGTTGACTGAGCACCGCCAGTGATGTGTGTTCACACTCTGCAAGCAAACAAAATGGCAATGAACACAAATATTTATTGTCAGGGAGGATAACTCTAACGCAATCTAAACGCAAAAGAATCAATAATTCTTTGAAAACTGCTGAACTGCTCTATGTATATAATGTGTGGAAGGAGGCACTAATATATTTACATGGACACACACACACACACACACCCCAACCCACACACACACACACACATTACTGATACATCTATATTGACTGGAGAATGGGATGGAAGTGAGCAATCTTGCCAAAAGGAACATTTACAAAGAGCTGAGTCTCAGGCACACACAAATGCGCCCACGCCTCCACCACACACACACCCACACACACACCAACTGCCCAAAAGTTTTGATGCAACGTAGCAAGTAATGATTAAAAACAGTCAATAATGTAACAGCTGCCATCATGGTTAACAGAGTAACGGCTGGCTGGTCAGTAAGCAAACATATAAAGTCATGAGACGACCAGAGTGAAATGACTATCAAATGTAAAAAATGGTTAACAATAAATCAGTGGTGAAATCCTGCATTTAGATTTCACATCAAAAGAAGAAAGAAAGCTGTGATGTTTGTGTAGGCTGCCCAGCGTACATAACTCCTTCAGAGACAGATTAGTTTCACAAAGGACTGTTATCACAAATCCTTCTGGCCAGCAGCTGGAGGAACTTAGAGTCATCACTGCTCCCAACAATCGAGTCTCGAATAGCTACTGCGATTTTTTAAATTTCTTTGAAATAGCCTGTTTTTGTTTTGTTTTGTTTGCTAAATCTGCACATCTTGTACTATTCCTTATGTATTATGAAAAGAAAATGCAGCTTTACTGTACAGTCTTAATTTTTCTTGCATTTCTGTTTTTATATTTTTTGCCTTTGTGTGAATATGTTTGCTTTACCTTTAACTTGCTGCTGGTGCAGCTGGATCTACCTGCTGTTTATTAGGCTTTTCAGCAGAGCAACAAAGGATATTTCTATTTCTGAAACACAAATTCTGGCAAAAGAAACTGGCTCATATTCAAGAATTTCATTTCTGTTCATGCAATGTTGTGTTACTCGCAAAATATTAGTATGGCATTGGCCCAAAAACTTCAATACATTTTAGGCAAATTATTATGAAACTGGGTTCTTAACATTTTTAAAACGTCCAAATGATGTTTTGTTTTGCTAATATTTATATTATATAATTTGTTATTGGCCATTCACATGTTCGACCTTTATTTAATCAGTATCTCTTTTACAAGACTGTCCTGAAATCATTGGTTGCTACAGCTGGTACCAACTATGTTAATTATTATTATTTTTTTTATATTACATTTGCAAATGTATTAACTGTAACCAAACCAAAATGTCTTGGCTGTTGTGAGTTATAGAATCGAGCAGAGGCAGCGTAAGGTTGAACTGAACAGTAAGTGAATGTTATAAAGTTGAACTCTGATCGGTCTTAGCATTGCTAACCTGTGCAGCACTGCACTACCAGTCATCTGTTGAGGGAGGTTTAAAAAAACATGGCTGTGTAGGTAACTGTCTCATTGTTAACATTTGGCCAAAACGTGTCCCTTTTATTGCCACCTGCCTGTTTTTACATAAGGCAAAAAAATATATATAAATAAATAAAAATCTTTGTCTACTATAGCCGGTTTCACTTGGTCTAGTTTTACAACGTCTGGGAAACGTCATGATTTTCCCACTTTTTTGTTTGTCAGCTTGTGGCCTGTGTGCTATTTTTATTTGGTGTGTCTCCATGATGCTGGTGGTTGGCGGTCAGGCCTCTGAAAGCTGCCTGTCATCAGCCCCTGGTGGCACACACATTTTCTTCATGTTGCATGGGCCAAGTCAGGTGTCAAGAGGTGACTGGACCGAGACAGGTGCAGCTTTGTAATGATGTTTAAGCTTAGCTGTTAAAAGAAAAAAAAAAAAAGCCAAATGTTGGAGTTCAATGTGAGAAATCCGTTGGTTCTTCAACAGGTCAGCAGTGATCAGTCTGCCGAACTGGATTAGTCTGAAATGTCAAGAGGGTGAAACTGTAAGAGAGGTGAAGTAACAGAGTATCAGGCATCAGCTGTGGCAGGGGGGGCAGACAAGTCTGCTGTGTGTCATGTCCTTAAATACACACACAACACACACACACACCAACACACACACCACACATGCTGCTCACTCATTCCTTTGTCTTACCCTCGAAGAAAATCTGCCAAGACACGCAGCTGCTCTACAGTCAGCCAGCCATATATTTAGGTCCAGACATAAAAAGATCATCTCAACAGGCTGTAACTTTAAGCTGACAGCACCTTCAATTGGGCCATTTAACTACATCTAAATACAAAGTGTGAAAACCAAGGTTTGGTTTGAGCGCATGTGGCTCGAACTCCACGCAAACAGAAATACCATTTAAGACTTCAAGTCGACCTCTGATGTTTCATAGAGCTGCATGAACCACGGGGTCAAGGGTCAGCGGGGGTTTCCGCTGTCTTCATAAACCTTGATGTGTCTTATGAAACTTTAAATTTATGTCGGAAAATTGACTTTGAAAACAAATATCACACACCTGATGGAAACTTTAGAATGAAGAAATGTAAATTTGCCACCTGTGTAAACATTTTTCTCTGGCCCGTCCTCCCTTTCTTGTCACAGGCCTGGCAACCTTCATCAAAGCAGCTTTTCTAACGCAGGTCAGCAAAAGACCCGGATATTGAAGATAATGCCTCGAAGAAAAGATGAGAAAGCTCCTCAGGTGTTTCTACCAGCATTCAAACGCCTCAGAAAGAAAATCTTAACAGGATTAGAGGGCCTGTGCAGGAAGCAAGTCAAATACACAGAAAGCCTTCCCTATAACCCGCTGGCTGAAGGAATGTATTCCTAATGCTTTGGTTCTTGACATCACAGCACACGCAGTGACGCTGAGCAAACTGTAGATGGATTACAGGAAGATTTTTTGGTCAAAGAACAACTCTGCGGGGCTGTCTTGGGCATAACATTATTTACTCGAACTCAAGCAAAGAGTAGAAGATTTGTTGAACGTTGTCTTTATCGTGTTTGAATGGCCGTACAGATGTTTGCGTAACACCAAGACTGAGATCAGATTCCCACCCTCATCACATTATTATTGCCAGAATGACTTTAGTTACATTAGATACGTTTTCTCCTACACCTACACACTCAGTACTTGACATGATGTCAGGTATTTTCCTGACCCTTTCCAGGAAAAAGGACGTGTAAAGTACTAAACATTTACAAAGGAGGAAAGTGGAACAAGACGAGTCCAGTTCTCACCAGGATCAGCAACGCGATCTGCAGAGGGAAAGGTAAACTGTTTAGCCCTAAGGACGATGATGCAGAAGAGAAGCTGGAATGATGTTTGTTCCGGTATTTCTGTTTTACGGTGTTGGTAGGAGGGAGGTGCAGAAATTTCTGGAGGCAAGTGCTGGAGTGGATGATGGATGGAGTGCAGTTCTTACCTCCTTCTTTTCCAGTGCGATTGAGAGAAGGCAGACAGAGAACTGCTAGACCATGGAAGAGAAGGGATACAGAGGAGATCCAGAATCAGGTGAGTCTCAGGTAATGGGACCAGAAAGAAGTGGGGATCCTCACTCCAACTGCAACCTGAAACATGCAAAGAGTAAATTCAAATGGCACCGTAGCATGCGCAGTCTCATTTTAGGAAGTTTAAAAAAGAAATCAGAAGAAAGTTCTGTTCTATGGATGTTACAACTATTTGTATCCCAAATATCCAACCTGCCATCTAATTTACGCTGTTGCTTCTCAAATGTTGAGAAAGTGATACATCATTATATCAATCAGTTTCATGCTACACCACGCAGAAGCTTTGTATGTGCTGATGAAGGTTCCTTCACTGCAGCATGATAAACATCTGGAATCCAATGGGATTTCCATTTTCTCAGCTATAACTCCAATTTTAATGCACATTAGGCACAGCTGCACTCATAGAAACATTTCAGATTAACATAGCACTGGTTGGTTTGGGACTTTGTTGCCCTGTGTCTCTCACTTCCTCTTTGAGAGCTGCTACTAGCATCCGAGGCAGCAGACCTTCTTGTTTATGGCCTGATGTTGCGGCTGCCTTCAGGAGACAAAGCTACCTGTCCTTTTGCTGCTCTTGAGCCCTGAACGTTGCAGGCTTTCTGCCCTTCCCACCATGTCACAACTCTGCACTTCCAGGTGACAAATTCACATACACACACACGCACAAACACACACACACACAGGCCCTGTGGCCCAATAAACACACTCTACACAAACACTGTGACTTGCATGTACTTCTTTTACGTGAGCATGGCATTTGAAATGCCTGTAGCGTGTTTTTTTTTTTTCCTGTTCCTCGCTTTATTACATGGTGTGACTTTATTCAGGAACGGGCAAGTCTACAACTGTGTCCCTCACACCTGCAGCCACCCTTCTGGTATTGGGGGCAGTCTAAAATAAGCAAACTATTTTTGGGGATATAAAGGGGCTGTGCTAAAAAAAATAGAACTGCCCAGGGCTTCTCTCTTGTCCCTTTTCTTCTCTGTTTCTTTCTCCTTGTGTGCTATTTAGTAGCCCTGAGCTTCTTTAAGAACAGCAGAAAACAACTCTTGGTGGAGCAGGAAGAAGAAACAGCACAGCACTCCTTAGATCACCTTACCATTATGAATAAAGATTTGGTCAAAAGTATCTTTCTTCACATATTAAGCTAAATTATGGTCAAGTAAACAGCAGAGTACTGGAAGTATTCTCATTTTATTTATTTTTCTTCTTGTTTTAGAACTCATAATACACAAGCCACGAAAATGAATTCATTCATAGAAAGTAAAAAACTGCACATCGTTTCGTTTGCCATCAGCAGTCCTTCGGTGACAAAACCTGTTTATGCTGTCATCTGAAAAGTCACACATTAATATTTAATCACAACAGAACAGGAAGAAACAACTGTGCAGTACTGCTGTCTCAGCCCAGCCCTAAAATCTCAGGATTTATCCTTTTTGACTGAGTTCAACCTGTAAGGATTTCAAAAAAAATAAATAAATAAAAATGCTGACTCAGTATTTAGGATCAGCATCATGACCTAAAGGTTACAGTTAGTTTTATTTAAAAAAAACAACAACAATATTTAAGAACTCAAAGGATTTAAGGGACTTTGCTGCACCATGCTGCAGTTCACTATGAACTATAGTGTTGAGCACTTTGTATCGGCTTGTTGCTGAAAATGTGCTCTATCAATAAAATGACCTGACTGTGAGCATAAATAATTCTGTTTTTCTTCTGTCTCTAACAAATGGGATACCAACTGTTGCTTGATGCCGTGTTGTCCTGCAAACACCTAAAGGCAGCCGGAGAAATGGAGCAGCTGTATTTTGGTGTTAATAAATGGAAATCATGAATTCAACTCATTGAATCTTCTTTGACCTCATACATCCAGAACTCAGCATGGAGAATTTATTGTGGAGATAAATTCTCCACAATAGTAAGCTTTAGATCTACTCCTAACAAAGTGGCGCTAACCAATTTGCTACTGAAAAACGGTTAGCACTGGTCAGTATTTAAGTCTTTCTTTTTTGTTTTTGTTTTTTACTTAACACTCCTCTCTAATGGAGACAGGTCAAGAAATCAGCTGATGACTCGAATTAGACGATTTTGGGTTTGACCTGCTACTGCTTGTTTGAAACTTAAAAATCAGATTTTTTTTTTCTTGATCGCTGAACACAGCATGCCGAAGAACTAACTTGTTCCACTGACGTCATTTTATCTGGAAGTTGTAACCATGGGAAGGAGACCCAGAGTTAATTATTTTCAATATCAGCGAGGTCTTTTAAGTCTGAGAAAAAACGAGTTGCGTTTTGTGTTCTGTAAGAAAACGAGGGTGCATTTCCTACAGGAGAATGGGAGATTTTTATTTTGATCTGCATTGGGGGTTTTTTCTCGTTTTTTCCTCGCCGTCTCTGTCATTGTAATTTGGCGCTAGGGGATAAAACCAAATCAAAATGGCAAATTGCCTAGTAGTCTTTCTCTGCAGCACACAAATGATTGGCCAATTGATGCCTTGCAGAAACCTTTTCGCACAGTTTCTGCTTTGAAGAGACACCACTGTGGTGAAAGCAAGAATTTTCTGCGTGCCGGCAGCAAAACTCAATAAACTGCATAACAAAGAACTTCTTGTCAACATGATGCATGACAGAGCCAATACAGTACAAGAAGTAATAATTGCTGTGTTGTTCCAGAAGCCCAAATCTACAAGAAAAACAGGATAAACCCCCCCCCCAAAACATCCACCAGTATTCTCTCTTGTAATGGCACGATCTGAAGAGAAAGCCAACCGAGGCGTAAACCTGCAGATTGCGTCTTGCCGATCGCACCGAAAAAGGAAGGAGTGAAAGAAAAGACATTAAGATGGAAATGAGCAGAGCAAAGAGCAGAGAAGATCAGATCAGATCAGACAGAAGGTTAAGAGACGGAGAAGAAGAGAGGAGGGAGAGCAGCAGTAAAATAACCAGCCACACTTACAGACAGAGCTAACAGTTATTTTAATAACTGAGAATTGTATTGATTATTTTGAGGATTAATTGAGTAATCTGGCAAATAAAAAAGGCAGGTTCTGCAAAGCCAGTTAAGGTTATTTTATGTGCTTTAACAATACACAAAAAAAGAATACTGACGCAACACCCATTTCATTTATTTTTTAAATTTTTGTGTATAATGCAATCATGGCGTGTCAAACCTTCATTTCACTTTCACTTCTGTGTGACAGATTGATTCAGCTCGACTATCTGTAACTAACCCGACTAAGTGCTGCATAGTTGTTTTTGTTTTTTGATAGCTTACATGCACCTACATAATACCCAGGTACCAGGAAGCCACTATGATTAGTCCGTACATGTAACGTTAGCCAAAACATACCTCCTTGTGCATGTAGCACATGACTGTCACACATTCAGGTAAACACATTTTGCAAAGCATAAACAGAACGGCAACTGAAGATGACTACTGCAACATGGAGGACGTGCAGCTGTGGAAAGCCAACTCTGTTTTGCAGCGGATGCACCGTGCAGCGTTGTCTTTTCTATCTAGTTTAAAATGTTTCCACACTTTTGACTGTCTCTGACTGTCTTCTGCTCACTTCTATTTGTCACCTCACATTTCCCGCCATAGCCAAAAACGCCGGCTAACATACACTCGTCGACATCGTAGGTGTCAGCTGATACGAAAGCGTTGTTGCGCAACACAAATAATCTTCCGGCGCGTTGAATAGTTTAGCCGCAGACTATTTGTTACCGCAGACAAAGTTACTGTAACAAAGTTTGGAAGCTGATCATTGGCCTCGAGGATTTTTAGTGGTCAAGTAACTTGAATTATTCAATGATTTATTTTTAAAGCCCTAGTTAAAAGCACAAGTTAATGGCTTACGTATTGTGAATACATTAGAGAAAGATAGAATGGAAATTGTTTGAGTGAATAAACTATAACATTTTAAGAATAATGAATTAAAGCTGACATTTGCAGGACAAATGAAAAGCCAGAGTAAAGTTTTGTGAAACAACCAGAAATGATAATAATGGCCTTCATCTATATAACTTGGATAATAAAATGGAAATGTAAAAAGATATCTGTTGATGTCTAAATGTGGTTAAAAGAATTTATTTATTTTGTAGGTTAAATCTGGAAAGGAACCATGGGAGTTATTTGTCTGGGCTAAATAAATACGATGGTCTTAAATAGTCTTATAAACATGTTGATTCATGTTCTTTTGGAGTCCATCTAAATAGCAAAGTCCTTCATTCTTTCTTGTGTTTACAGCCTTTCTTTCTGGCTGTAGTTAAATCTTTTCCTTGCTACCGTTATATTTTTCCGTTCACTTTATCAGCAGCTTCTTCTGCATTTCAATCAGCATTTCATCTTGCTGATTGGTAATTCTCCACTACAGATTTTTTTCTGTCTTTGCTCTTTTCTTTTTATCCCTGCTTTTCTGTATTTTTTTTTTTTTCACCCAGTTTCCTCACCTTCCCCTGCTCTGTAAGTCTGTCCTCGAACAGCTTTGTTCATCTTCGGCACTGGAAAACAGGGTTGACATTTACACAAGTGCTAATTGCAGTGGACGTCTCGGTAATGTTTCCGGTCAGTCTGAAAACTCGCACTCACCGGTTCGAAGATCTGTCTTTGTGAGGTCAGGCTGCAATGTCGTCCCGGGATCTTTCCTAATATTAGTGGGTATCATAAATGCTAATCTTTTCTCATTCCCCAGGTCAGACCCCTGGAGTCTAGAAGAAACTATGAAACTCCATCAAACACTCAGATAATCTTTTAATGTATGTAAAATATACATTAAATGCTTAAAAGACTGTTACACAAGAGTGGAAACACAAACACACATACAGTATAGGTCTGCACAAAAAGCTCTGAATGTGAATTAACCAACTACAGCATCATGTGTTGCACCGTAGTCCCATCAGAACTGGCCGTTCCAGCTGTCGGTGCACTACCAGCATTTTGTTTCATTTCCCTTTGGGATCAATAAAGTATTTTTGGAATTTGAAACAGAGAGAAGAAAGTATGCAGCCTAAGTTAAACTACATAACTAAGGAGTTACGTAATTTAACTACCCGTCGGGGAAAGCCATCTCCAGTAATCCTCTTTCCTGGACGTTCCTGCGAGGCGCGTCGGCACCACTGCACACCCGGTCAGGGCTGGAGATGAGTGGCCATGAATGGAAATTAATTACTTTTGTATAATTCCAAACGCGAAAGAAAGGTTCGATTCCATTACACTTGGAGTTTCGAATTAAAAAAAAAAAAAGCCACGATAATGGCGTCATGAAACACCATCAACAATTTGGAATGCGGCCCGCATGGAAAGCCAAAAGCAAACTGTGAAAATTTTGATAAATCGTGGCATGTATTTGTCTTAATAAATAAATATGTTATCCCAAATGGAATTTCGTAAATATTTTTTCCTTCACGGCTGTGTGCTGAAGATGTCATTAGAGTATTTAATCTCTTATTTAAATCTCCAAGAGGTGCTAACTCTACAGAAAGCTAGCGCGAGGGGAAGCTGCGGCGCCATGGCAACCACATGGACGGAGGTGCCGAAAGGACAAATTTATTTATTTATTTACTTATTTAGGAAACTGTTAGCTTTCCACTACAGTAATATTATCAAGAATCTACCCTAAGAAGGAAATTTTAAAAATCCAAAATTATGGAGCAGAATTCAATTCAGTTTATTTATTTTTTGAAAATCTGTTCTGAAAAAAACTGCTGACTGTGACCCTCGGAGATCCAGTGTGTTTTTGCAGTGGTTTTGTAGAAGCGTGTTTTACGTTTTAAACAAGGGAAAGACCAAAGAAAAGAACATGCTAAATATTTTAGCTGCTCCCACCTTCAGGCAAAGAGGACCTAGAAAGGTTGAATGAAAGAGCACAAGATCTTGGGATTTTGCCACATTTCCAACAACTTTCAAATGTTTTTTCTGTCTCTCTCTCTCTCGCTGCAAACATGTGAGTTGCAGGTGTGCTGGCGAGATAAAGACCAGCTAGCAGAGCACAGGGAGCTGGAAAGTGATGTTGTGGTTTGGTGAGATTATGACAACAGACCGACTGCAACATGCAGAGCTTCTTTATCGTCAAGCTGTGTCTGACTCTCAGTAGACATTTTGGGTCGTTTCATTTTTTATTTTTTATTTTTTACTTCAGTATAATCAAACTGAACACTTTAATAATGTTTTCCTCTGTGTGTTTTTTTTCTTTTTTTGGTTTCTATCTTCATATTTGGCTCAGATAAAAAATAAACAATAAGGCTGGAGCTCCTTGTTTTAGATTTTTCTTTTCTTTTTTAAAGATTCTGGGATGATAAAAAACAAAAAAACAACAAAAAAAAACTGCTCCGTCTGTGTTTTCAGGGTAATCTATCATCTTAGAAGATATTTTATATTTAAGAATAAAATCAGAAACAGAAACACAACTAAAAAGCTGATCTTAAATGTGAATACACACATTTATGATTAGTTATACAACGATCAATGTTGTTCCTGGTGTTTACTCCATTTTCCTTGTAGTTTATACATTATATTTTTGAATTATCTGCTCTTTTATTAATTTATCTATTTTTATATTAATTAATCTGCTTGGCTAGAATCTCCGCTCTAACCAAACTGATGTATTTACAGCTTCGTCTCAATAAGAATAAAGAGTGAAGAGTGGCAAATTACAATTAATAAATAACTTAAAATAATCATTTAAATGCGTCATTTACATTTTTTTAATGCTGGAAATAAATATGGAAATAACTGATCGAATATAGAACTAATTATATGTGCTTCGATTAAACTTAATGACTTTATTTCAAAAACTAAATGCAATTATTTTAGGATGTAATCAATTATTTCATGTTCCCATGCTAAAACACGTTGTGAATTAATTTAAGCTGTTAAAAACTCCGACTCTGACGTCTGATTGGCTGCTTGAAAAGCAGCGAGTCAGACAACTTCTTCCCAACGGAGAATAATAAATTTATAGATTTTTAGCAGGTATACACAGGATAAGAAAAAGAAACATTAAACAGACCTCACAGTTGTTCATCTGGCTGAAACAGAAAAAAAACACTTTAGTTTATCCAAAAAGATTTTTCCACTGACCATGACGGTCATAAATGCTTTACACGTGAATGTTGCTTACATTGAGATGCTGTATGTTTGAACGCCTGCTTCTAATCTGCATAATTGCCCACACGTGTTTGTTTTCGTTCTGTTTTAAATCTCACCTCCCAGCTTATTTCACCCACACTTGGTCTAAGTAACAGCCTTTCTCCTCACACTAAAGACCACAAAGGATTATGGTCTTTGGTAAAAGAAACCTCCTTCTTTTTATATGATTTAAGACGAGTGCCTTTCGCTTTCAATACCTCACAAAAGTATTGGAATCGCCTCAACGTTTTTGCTTTTGTCCACAACACAACTTCAAACTTTGATGTAATCTATGATTATTTTCTGATGGTCCAACATGAGGTACTGCACAATTGTGAAGTGGAAGAAATGAACACATGCAATTGGACCCAGCTTTGAATATTAGGAGATTAATATTAATATGATGTCAGAACTTTGACTGGGACATTCTAGCATAAAAACATGCTTTGGCATAAACTTTCATCTCAGTCTAGAGTTGTTGTTTTTTTCAGCTTCTTTAAGGTTTTCCTTCTTTTGATTTATGTTTCCAAGAACTCACAAGCGTTCTGGTCCTTAATTAAGAACAATGTGCCCACAGCATGATGCTCCCACCACAATGTTTACCCTCATGATGACATGTTCAGGATGAAGATCCTCCTACACACCAGTCAAGCCCAAAATTATTCATACACTTTGTAAATCTAAGTTTAGAGTAGTCTTTTAATTGGCTTTTCCCCTCCTTATTATCTTGGGAAAGAGCGACAGATTAGGGTGATGGTAGAAGTCCTTCCAATCTATAAAAGGAGCTCATCACCAAAGCTAAGTCATCTTTTGGTTTCCTTCTTCCTGCTATTACAGCTTCGATTTTAAGAGTCCTCAAAGCTTGGGATGTTGTTTTACAGTATAAACTTTCTTTAGTACCGATATGAAATCAGTTGCTGTTGAACTCTGATACACTGAGTTGTACCTTATTTATGAATGCATAGATGTCGCTCTGAAATACACATAATATAAATATTTTACATGTTACTTTATTGTCACCATGAATCCTGTTTTGTTCAATTATAGAAAAAAAAATCTTTACTGCTGTGAGGAAGATGTGAGTTTGTTCCTTTTTGACGATACGTCTCTTTTTGTTGGTGCACTTTCCACCTTTATTCTAAATGTGTAACTACAGCTACAATTGAGAACTGAAAATGTTCATGTCTGCAGGTTCAGCTTGGCTAACCAATTGTTTAGTCATCGCTGAACTTGGAAATAACAAGTCGCCGTGAAAAAGCCACAGTCTCCGTTGCCCCAGAAGCAGCCATGACGACATCCATCTTGGATTTCCAGACTATCGATTGAATGATCCGACATTAAAGCGTCCATAAATATACACTTCACTCTCTTCCTGGGCTTGTGGCCGTCTAGAAAATTGAATTTCCCGAGCTATCCAGGGAAAATGCGAGTGGGTGGAGTGAACGTACTGCTGGTCCAGTCAATAGGTTCTATTGACCTGCTCTTGAGCCAAACTTTTCAGCCTCTGCAGCTCAGTGATCAGCAGAGCAAGACGGAGTTAAAATGACAGCAACACTAAGGAGAAAGTGATTGGATGTGTGCAAAAAAAAAAAAAGATAAAAATGCAGTCCTGCATGTATTTCCCCGAGGATGCTGTAATATCAGATTGACATTTCCAAGTATGAGCCAAGAAATGTAAATAGGCAATGAGTGTTAAGAAATGTGTGTGATCTCGTTGGATTGAACTATGGGTCTGGATAAATTTACAGCAACACGAGGAACTCCTTGATCCACATTCTCTCATTTGGTTCAGATATTGAACCAAAGAGTCCAGATTCTTTTAAAGTTTTTATCAAAGTTCCTAAACTTTCAGAGTAAGTGTAAGTACTTACTGCTTACACTGTGACAACAAATGCAAGTCATCAAAAATTAAACTAAATATTTGTGAAAAATGGATTTTATGCCATGTGCAGAATATCCTGTTCCTTGTGTTTGTGCAGGAATAAATGCGTGAAGGTTTGTCTGAACCAAGAGAGGTTTTGGGTTTTATTACAGATTCTCCATAACATAAACTCTGAAGCCCATCTCACTGCCTTCTCCACCTTTAACTGAGCTAGAATGACCTTAGAATAAAGACAGAAGCCTGCTGAGCTGGCTCTCTGAGTTACTTTAAACAGAAGAAGATGACGAAGATGAAGGAAGAATTAGTGACTTATTTTGGCTGCTTCTCTGCAAGCGGAGAACAAATCCCTTTCCCTAAGTTAAGGCTCAGCTAACTGCTTCTGTTGGCTCAGACCTCTGCTGCACTGCACCGCACTGCACTTTAGGGGTTCATCACCCTCAAGCGTGGGACTTAAATTGCCTGCAGTTTTTATCCTGTGGTCTGAACAACCAGCTATGTGATATCAAGAAAAGGGGAAAAAAACGATAGAGAACACCTGCTTAGCAAGGTGGATGATGTCCTCCTATTTTAGGGATGTTGATCTTATGAAATACTTTAAGAGTCTTTTCAGCACTTGGCAGAGATCCCTAGCGACTGATACTTCTCAATTAAACTAAAGAACATTTTGCTGTTAGTCCTTTTCTAATACCATGACTTATAATGCCAGTTTGTTATTTAGGTTATTCAATCATCAGATTGGTGTAAAGTGTTATCATGCCCCTTCAGCTTTCATGTGAAGGAACCCATGATCGGTCATGTAATGACAAAATAACCACTTCAGAAGTGGGACGGTGACGTCAGCGTCGGGGACGTCTGCGCTGCTGCTGCTGCACGTTTAGCGTCGAGATGCTATTTTAGGCCTGAACGGCGTCGATGATGGCTGATTCCTTATGGCGCACCATTCAAACAACGATAGTCTTTCACAGCCTCCCATCAGATTGTTGTTTTGAAGCAGAAATTCACAACCAGTGGCCCCAGACAAGCAGCTTCGTCGTTTGCGGATGTTGCTTGTGTGTCAGGTTTAAGGCCGTACAAGAAACTGAATATAAATACAAAGGTTCCGGCTTGAAACTTTTGCATTTAAAAATAACATTTAAACACATAAAAAATACATAATTCATTAGTTGAAATTAAAACAGTTAAGCTTTATTTTAAGGAGAGCCACCGCTGATCCCAACAGATTATTGAATCGGTTGTGCGTCCTGAGATCAGGAGAGAAAAGAGCGGTCTAAAGAAGAATAAATAATAAATAAACAAAAACTGCTTATTCAACAAAGAACCTTCAGAAAGTCGTCATTTAGCTTTATTTAGTTACTTTTTGATTAGCTAAAGTGCAACCATTAAAAAAAAAAAAAAAGCACAAAAACGCCTGCTCTCATTTTAGCAGCTCGAATGAGGCAAGACGCCACGAGAAATAATAAATAGGAAAAAGATCCACTTGGCTGACGTTTGTGTGAAGACTGAAGGAGTTGTGTGCACCAGGACAGGTGATGTGTTTTGTCATTGCTCTGCTGTGCGCGAGCCTTTCCCCTTGTTGCTGTCAGTTCGGATCGGTGTCAGATCGGAGCCGCATCCAGGAATAGATTTTAACACTCATGTGGAAAAAATCAAATATGAGCAGCGACTCAGGACTGAAGACCAGATTGGCGGAAACGGGCTTTGTCTTGACATCAGATAGGATTCTCTTAACAATGCCACCCTCAGCTGAAATGGCACAGCGCTTAAATAAAAAACAGCAACCGTGTCATTTCCCAGAACTCCTAGCTGTCGGACCACACCTAGCTGGCATGTGAAAGATTACTGTGCTTGTAATTATATTTATGAAATTCACTCACACCTGTAATTATCCCTCAGGCTATCATGAAACCCCCAGTTACTCGAAAAGGAAGTTGGGTTTATAGTAAATAACATTTAATTTGGACGACGTGGCGCTTAGATGTTTAGAAGATGGATTGAAGTTAAGAGGAGTTACTTTGGAGGAGGAGAACTCAGGAGAAAAATCTCCATTCTCAACCATGAAAAACGACAAGATATTAAAAGATTCATTCTGTTTTTCATCTCTCCTCTGCTAGGCATATTTCACTGCCTTTTACATTAGGGTCGTTGAAATTTACGGCTTGGCATCAATTCTGTCTGATCACAAAAATGACATGAAATAGTTCATCGTTGTAGAGTTGCCACGGCAAAATATCACAGGAATAAGTGAAGTGAGGAGAGAACGGTGGCAGCGGCGTCACATCGGCAAGCATCGACTGACTCGTGGTTGGTACAAGATGTCCCACAACAAGGGGTGGATTGATCAGTCCTGCAGGGAGTCGGTGTATTTATGTAGCAAAACGTCTGGATTCAGACAGACAGGCGCGAGGGGACCAGAAAGGTAAAGTGTTGGATGTCGCCATCGTGTTGATGTCTGACAAATCTGTTCCGAGCACCTGAAATTTCAGCTCGCAGAGATCAAGGTATCAAAGACAAAAACGCAGTGGAAGTTTGTTGAAAACATTTTTCCACCGTTGAAATATATGAATAGGATCTTTTCGTAATGTACGCAAACTGGTTTGGTCCAAACAGTTTGGGTGTAAAAACGACTCATCTTTTCTTAATACCTTCTAAAATTCAAAGTTTGAGGGGAAGTTTAAATACTATGCAAAGTTTGCGTCATTAATAAAGCAAAAGCCTCTGCATTAGCATTTTTTGTAATGCAAAGCCTTGGAAGGTCTTGGTTATTAATATTTGAAGCAATTGTTTAATTTACAGCCAGCCCTACTGGGAAATGCTGCTCAACATTTCTCCATGCCAGGATTTATGCTCCTTAAACATTATGCTACACTAACTTATATTTTGACAGCTTCTGTCTAAGAGTAGCAAATCTTAATTATTCATAATCCAATCAAAGAGTGAATAAAGACGCATCACAAAGTTGCTTAGTGGTCACATGTTTTTCAATACATGCCAACAAATAAGACTTGAATGATTATACGTTGGTTTTATTTGTGTTTTAATTGATGCAACAGCAGAGACGTCGTTTTATCTGCTGTGCATTTTTCCATGGAGGTTATTCTAAACGAAAAGCTGTTTATTTAACTTTGTGACGTGCTTCATAATTTCTTCAGCTAGGATGGAAAGAAAAAAAAAAACACCATTTCCTGCAAAGACTAAGGCTGAGTCACTCGACCGTGGAAGTCTCTTATTTACATAGATTAACTTGTGCAAGTTTTATGAGCCCTAAAACTCTAAAAAAATTAAATATTTGGTTCAGTTGTGGTGTAACTGGCGGACGATTACAAGCTGTTTCCACAGTTTAAATATTCAGTCAGGAGAAAGATACTGTTAAATGAAGACATAAACCTAAACATTACTTTTACAACATATAATATGCTCAGTTCAAAATGTGAAGAACTGCTGTCAAAAGTGTCGGTATTGGGGAAAGTAAATGGATAAGTAATGAACAGCTACAGTTTTATCGATGTGTTTCAGAGATAGTATGATGTGTATGTTCCTGTAGTTCAGAATTTAGACCTTCCAACTTCATTTTGGAGGCAAAAAAAGGTGCTAAAATAAAATGAAAATGTGATGCAGTCAATGTGGAAGAAGAGGTTTTTTTTCTTTTCTGCCAGGAGTACCTTTGATCTGTCTCACAATGTTGTTTAAGTAGGCCGTCTGGACTGTTGATGTTCTTCAGGAACTCATATATTTTCCTCATGAGACCTTTCATGTCTTCAAGCAAAACTTCAACACATCAATAAACCAAGGCAGCAATGTGTGTCTTATTAAACCTCTGGGGCCTCTGCAGCAGTCAGAACGGTTCAGCTCCTCGGTTCAAACGGCTCGCTCTGGGCTCGGAGAGCAGAACTCGAGGCCGACTGGAAGCCTGGAACGGCAACCTCTGGAAAACCTTCCTGGGTCAGCATGTTAGACCTGGAATAAAACAGGGAGGAAGTGAAGAAAGGAAAAGAAAAAGGGCGGTGGGAGGGGAGCAAAGTCTAGGAAAAGAAAAAGCAGTGAGAGTGAAGTGGAGAAGGAAATGATACTGGTGTTAGTTGTGTATCTGAGTGTGGCTGTGCCCTCGGGACACGCTGTCAACAGTCAGTTGTCAGTGTCGGACAAGCTTTCGGCGCTCGGGGCCCCTGTCACCGACCCTCAGCACCTCAGGGTGATGGTGTCGGCCAAATGGAAGCAAAGGGGAAAAAGAGAGAGAAATGAAGGAAGAAAAAAAGGCTTTGCTTGCATCCTGTCAGTGGCTGTAATCACCCTTCAATGCGTGCATGCATGTGTGTGCGTGTGTGTGTGCCAGCCACGGGCAGATGTAAAGAAGTCTTGGCTTGCATTGGACAGCCTTGCAATACAAAACTGTCTGAAACCCTCAGTGCTACAGGCCTCGTCTGCATTAGCCGTCAAAGATGCATGTGTACCTCCTTGTACTTTTATTTTTTGTGAGTTTTGCACTACCTGTACTAAGGCCTCTGTTCAGTGCTCCTGGTGCGGAGACACTAAATACCCTCATGATAGCAGTGATCTGAACACAAGCAGATGGTAGACAAGAAAAACAACCATCTGATGAAGTTAAAAAACCACAGCACAATTTGAAAGTTGTCTGGCAATATAAACATAGTTATAATCCTGGGGTGTACCGAGAGACGCAAATTAATCAGAAGTGCACTCAGGGAATTTTGGGAAAACACATCGGTAACTTAGATCCCAGGAATTTATTTTAAGCTGTTTTGCTATATTTTGGTGAAACAACAAATCTTTTTATTTTTTATTTTTGTTGTTGTTTTTACCCTGTCATTTTACTAAAGGTGTACCCATATACATTAAGCAATTGATTTTGCCAAGGGTACCAACAGTGTTTCTCTGCATTTAGAGAACGCCATTTAACACAGACTGACAGACGCACTGCTTATCTTAAGAAACATAGTGACGATGTACTGATGTGATAAACAAACTACGATGACATGAGCAAAGCTATAAATCTGAATTTAGCACCAATTCTTAATCACCCATCCTGCACACACTCCTATGAAGAGTTACTAACACGCTGGCCTCTTTCATGTGTGCTCCAAGGTGTGTTAATGTTGTTTTTCACGAGATGACAGCTGGCTGAGATATTTTTTGCTCCCTCTTGGCTCATTTAGATGGGACATGCTGTGCGCAACGTCAGAGGGCTGCTGGTACAATTCCCATGGAGTCGCACAGAGTTACCGTGAAGACATGGCAATGAGAGAAGGAACGAATTAGTGCGTTTCCTTGCGAAACGTCACCTTCAGCCATTTCTGTCGCATGCACATAGTTCTCTTAAAGAGGTGAGGAGGATGGATATGGAAGAAGCTTTCATAACGAGAGAATAGATGTGTGTGTTATACTTGGTTGTGAAAATATGGGAAGAAATGTGTATTTATTTTGTCAAGATGCAAACGAGAGACTTTGTTGTAAATGTAATTATGTGACATCAGCCTTTGCCAAGTGTGGAGTTAGGCCGATCTATCCTTTAAAATGCATCAGGTCGTAAAGAGCATCTTTCCATGCCGATCTCATTAGGCAGCTAAACAAATATTGGAAGAGATGACATCATGCAGCCAGGAGAGTTAAAAAGCCCAGTTTCTTATCCCGGTGGGGAACTTTACATCTTCAGCAAAATATAGAGAGAAATATCACAAAAAAGCTGTTATCTTCACGTACCATTACGGATGCAATTCAGATGTTCAAAGCCTGGAAATGGTTCGTCTAATGATAAGCTTTTGACTGTGTCCCTCATGGGCCTCTGTGGGGGTGTTCCAAGAGTCTGCAGTCTGGGATCCTTTATTAAGGACCATCTGACCTCCGCACAAGTGGAGCAAGTGTTTGGCTTGCATTGTTAGCACTGATCACATCTCCAGCCAGTGGAGATGTGATTTGGACTTGTTGGACTTCAACACGGCTGCCCGTCGTCACAGGTCCTGTTCATATCTACTATGGACAAGACTTCTAGATGCAGCCAAATGCGGAGGAGGTTTGGTTTGGAGATCAGCAGATTTCATCTCTGCTTCTTGTGGATGACATGGTTCCCTCTGGCCAGGACCTTACAGGACCCACTGGAGTGGTTCGCAGCTGAGTGTGAAGTTCCTGGGATGGAGATCGGCTCCTCCAAGTCCAAGTCCATGGTTCTCGATCAGAAAAATATGGTTTGTTCAAGTATTTAGTTGTTCTTGTGAGAGGAGTGTGGAGCTCTGTGGGTAAGACAGAGCCGAGCTGAAAGGCAAGACTCTCAATTTACTGGTTGGTCTACATTTCTACCCCCTAAATATAGGGGTCATAAAATATAGGTTATGACCAAAAGAACTAGATACCTGACATAAACAGATGAAATGAGCTTCCTCTGCATGATAGTTGGACCCTCCCTTAGGCATAGGGCCACTACTACTCCATATTGATAGGGTGTTGCTTGGGCATCTTTTCCGGGCATCGTTTGGATGGCCTTTCGAACATGCCCCTCTGGGAGAAGGCAGAAGGGACGGCCGAGGACACGGCTGGAGGGACTACGTCCCTCAGCTTGCCTAAGAACGTTGCCGTCTCCCTGGGGACGTGCTGAGACTGCTGCCCGTCATGACCCAGTTCTGGATAAGTGATGACGATGAGTACAAGTAAGATATTATAGCAAACATCACAAGGCAACACATGAAATCCAATGAGCAAAAAAGACTGACTAAACCTTACACACACTCTGTTGTGTATCCACCTTGCATTTTCTGGGTTTTATCAACCAACACTCGCTCATCTTTCAGCGCATTGGTTAGTATGTCATGAAAATTCAATCTCACGCTAAGCCAGGTTGCAGTAGACTTTATTAAATGTGTTAAAAACCCACAATTCACAAACACTCCACATATAACAGTACTGATCAAAGACTTAGTGTGACTGAGCTAGGAGGCGAGTTCCAATAACTAAGCTAATGTTAGCTAATGTTGACAACTTGGAGGTGCTCATAGACCGTATGTACAGTACAGTCTGATACCCCAAATTACTTTATGCTGGCAGATAGGCTTTGTTAAGCTTGTTCTAAAAGCTCGAACTTTAATCAGGTGTTGCTTATGAAATTGAGATCCATTAATAAAAAAAATAAATAAATAAAAGTTTGGCATGAATAATGTTTTTGTCCTAAATCTATTGAAATCAAAATGTAAAATGTATCTTTTTATTAACTCAAGTTATCATCTATATTGGAATTATTGATCTAAAAAAGCAAAAATAGAATAAATCTATTGGGAGGCACTTTTATTACAAAGCCTTGTTTCTATCCTATCTATGTGACAGTTTAATATTTTTTTTAGTTTAGAACCTTATAGGAAGCATTTTCAGATACACCAACATATGCTGCAAGGTAATAAACAGCCTGACAGCGGCCTTCCCTTCTCTCACCCTCAGAATAGCTTGTCTGCAGCTTACGTTTGTATATAACGTCTGAAAGCTGCATGGAGAGATGGGAAGATAGGATGTCGCAATATGTTCCTGCACCTTTGCCCTGGTGAAATGTAATAAAAATCTGTTCTGTGCATCCTTGCGTTTTCTTCTTCAGCATTCCAATCTGCTGGACCTTGGTTTCCAGTATTTATGCTTTCTACACGATGATAAAAGAATTAATCAAATTATAGCTCTTTGTTTCTAGTTGCTCTTCTCCATCTTTGACCATGGTTCATAAATAAATTCATTGGCTGCAGAATATTTGGTAATTCCAAAGTATTTGCAGTAAAGCAGGCATGTGTGATAACAATGGTCAGAAAATCCAAAGTCTCCACAAATCTCAAGCCATTGCAACAAGCAGCACCAAATGCCACGTCCATTTATGCTGTGGTATTTTATGTGTGGAGACAGAACGACAGTTTTTCTATTTAGCAATCAGAGCTTTAATGTAAAAAAAATATATCACAAAATATCTTGGATATTGACTCACTTACCGTCATTAAACAGGCATCGACACAACTACTGCTGGGAGCCACAACATTTACAGAAAATACCACTTTCAATGTCGCCTTATAACTGATGGCATGTTTTTTTTCATCTGACTTTTCTCTGAGCAATTTATTTGTGATATTTACAGAGCATGATCAGTCATACATTACAATGATTTAAGAAGTTCGTATTTGATGAATGCTTGCCTGGCATGTAATATCAGTTTCACATACCGTTTTAAATTGCCTTATTGAAAAAAAACATTGAACCATTTTACATAACTGACTGGTTTTATGTTAGACAGTAGGTCCAGCAGAGGAGACATAGCAGTGAGGATCAGAGCCACCAGAGACGCCCTAAAAACACAAACAAAAAAATAACAGAAGAGGACATAATTACATTTTCAGCGCAGCGAGTCAGTCGGGCTCCTTAGCTTGATTAATCCAATTGTTTATCGAGGCCATGTGTATTTAACCATTTTTAACCTTATTTAACGCCTGCTTAGTTTATAATCTTTGCGTAGTGAATTCAGCGATCCACCCAAATACAAATTCATTTGTATCATTCTTCTGTGCAGCTCTATCCAAAAGGCAAGTGCGATAAAATGCCACATGCTTTGTGCGAGAAGGAATTACAGCTGTTTTTCTCTTCAGCTTCTCCGCGTGTGTGTGTGTGTGTGTGTGTGTGTGTGGGTGTGCGCGTGGGTGGGTGTGTGTATGCCCTTCACTGACCTTGCTGTTCCTCATCTATCAGCTGGAGGTTTTTCCCAAAGAGAAAACCCATAAAGGGAATTGCTATTTTCCCGCAATCATGTTTTTTATGATTGCTCTGCGGTTGAGCTCATGTGTTGATCTATGTCTTTGGCGTGTTTGTCTCGTGTACGCTCCCTAAGACCGCTGACCACCTCTGAGCTCATATCCATCACAAACAGGCAAAGATGATAGCCAGATAAGAGACAGCAGCTGCGAGGAAAATCTCGGTCAGCGGAGAAAAGAACGGCGGGGCGGAGATGTCACGCTTTTTAAATCAGCAGAGACAGAGAGGGCAGGAGATTGTTCCATTTTTTTCTTCGTACATTCATCTAACGCAGGTGACAGGTTTGGTTTTGAGGGGTAAGCAGGTCTATCAGTGTGCTGCCATGGCCAGATGATGAGTTTCACGTTCAAGCTTCAATTTTCTTTTCGAAGATTTCGTAAACACGCTGTGCTCTGATCTGTGAGTGGAACCTTAAAGTTTTCTTATTTCGGGGTTCCACCATCAATAACTTCTAACTACATTGATTTTAACACACCACTGTGCAAACGGGATAATCACTGGGAGGACTGTCTGTCAATACGGGGCTCTCAACAGCTTTTTTTGTGAGTCATTGGGGAAATTCTGCAGAAAATGAGAGACTGGTTTATGACACAAAGAGAAGATGGCTATGAAGCACAAAGCGACTCACAGGGAGGCATATTTTAAACGCAAATAAAGAACAATTTTATTTAGCAGGGTTTCTATAATATTTCCGTTTCAGAAATCCATATTTTGCCAGACTCATCTGTGTGTTTTTCTGTTTTATTGCAATCTTAAAAACGTAAGTGCTAAACATTCACCCGGTGCATTTTGCTACCTAAGAGAGCGCACATTACTGAACCTGCCTCTGATTTGGCAGCGAGGTAAACGATCATTTTACTACTGTCGCCATCTGCAAAAGCAGATTTGGTAAGGGCATGTAGAACGTCGTAAAATAAAATCCATTTTGAAATTCTACTGTGGATGGGCGGGTGATTGAGAAAAATGTGGGGCCATCTGCAAAAGAGTGGCCCAGCTTGAAATGGGCTAGAAATATCTCACAGCCTGAAGTGAGGAGTGGGTCAAACTTTCCTGAGATGGATCTCAAGACACTGTTGTTTCAGCCAAATGGTGCAAAACTGGCTTCTATGGTGTAGGGTCTCTTTATTAATAGAAATTTACATTTTTGTTTATTGTTTATTTATAAAATAAGTTTGATTTTTGGTGTTAACCTCTGATAAATCCCTCTCTTTTATAGAAAGATTAAACAGCAATATATGAGCATTTCTTGTCAAAACATGAATATGTAACATTAGGGTTAATGTTTATTCCACAAACCTGCATTCATAAGGTAGGACCGATTTGTACTTCAAGGAGAAGATGTGTCTGAACTGAGCATGTCGTCTTGCTTAATCTCACAGCCTTCGAGTGTTTTCATGGTCATGGCCCTCATCGTGTATCTGACCCGTTTTCTACCTCCTGACCGCCATGTCTTCCTGATCCCTGCCTGAACTGTGAATTTGACATTTTCTTCTCACCCCTGGAGTCTGATTACTGCTTCGCGGATTCTGGATCGGTTCTTTCGCCTGACCTTTGAGGATTGTGGACACGGTGTGCTCTGGTCATGCGTGGAATCTAACCCGCCCCGATTACAGGAGTTTCTGCCCTCCGTGGCGTCGTCATCCAGCGTTTCCAGTGTGCAGAGGATTGCCCTGAAACCCTAAAAGAAAAAGTAATCACTGAAATGACTGAAATGTAGAAAGCATGCTGAGTTACCAGGATGCTGAAAGGTCGGGCTGCTAGACGCAAGCATCATGCCTAAAGTATTGACATGTAGTGTTATTGAAAGCAAAACTTATTTTATTCCTGCATCAGAAAAACAACTCAGTGTTCATTGATGCACGGCTGAGACCCTGATACTAGAAAGGTTTTAACAGCTTAAACTAAATCTCCAAACTGCAGCGCTAATGAGAGACTCAGACAGTGTGGGGGGGAGGGAAAAAGCACAATTGTCACAAATGGTTAACCACAAATTAATTCTGTATGCCAAATGCATCCAACACACATTTCACAACAGGACTTCATTTTAAGCTCCAGGAAGCTTTATGTGCGCCAGGCACATCTTGTATTGGTGCGACTACAGATCGCCATCGCCGCTGCGCTCAGCTCCGTCTGTGTTCGTCCTCGCAGTCTGTCTGCGAGTGAGTGTGTGTGACTGCGGAGTCGTTTTCTGTTGCACGTGCATTCATTCATAATTAAGATGACATTTTATGACTTGCTGCGGCTGCTCCCTCAGACGCAGAAGCGGCGTTCCTCCCGAGCGGCACCGAGGGGCTTCGCCGCTCGCGGTCAGGCTCGTTAATTAAAGCAGATTTCCTCGTTCGCGCAATCCGTAAATTTCACGGGAAAAATGTCATGTCTGCCTGTGATCGTTCAAATCGTCCTCCTGAGCATTGAAATTGTTCAGCCACTGCTGACCTTTAACCTTTAACGAGCATTTGTCATCAACCTCTGTGACATGTTCACATTATGCAATGTTTTCCTGTTTGGCTGCCCTTTTAACCTCCTCAGAGACTCAAGTTTGTTCATTTGTGGAACAGAAGTGCTTAATCATAACATCTTGGACGTTATTACGTTATGAAACGGGTTATGTCAGATTGGACAAGCCTTGATGGGAAGTTATGAGTTTTTCAGTCGAGGAATCGTTCTATGAAAGGAAACAAAATGGTCATTAAAAAAAAAAAAACGGTCGACAGTCGGTCGAGTCCATACCTGCCCACTTGACTCAAGACAAAACACAAAGTTGCTGTCTGAGAACTGATTTAATCTCAGGTTAAGTAAATGTTTTTTCTTTTTATGTAAAGCACACTTTCACAGACAGTAACATGATGAGCTTACACGACAAGAGGAGGAATATATTTTAATTAAATCAGCACAGAAAGAAAGTAGCGTTCGGTTTTACTGACCTTCTAGGCAAATGTTGCTTTTCATCAGCTGATTTTTACAGGTGGGGCATGGACTGCAAACGATCAAAAAATATTTTCTGCCTAATGAGTGTCTGATACGAGTTCCTTAAATGTCCTTTTTAAGGTTTAAGGTTAAAGGTTCCTTTTTAAATCTGTTTCCCCCCCCCCCCCCCCTTTCTTGTGTGGCTGTTCATACTGAATGATAATGTCTGTGTGAATGATTGATGGACCCCAAAGCGACCCCACATGTTCAGAAGAACAACAAGTACTACACTAATACTGTTTATAGGTAATATTGAAGGCCGCCATCTATGGATCAATTATTCAAAACTATTTAGGAGCCAACAGGATTGTCACGACATCATAACAACACAAAAGAAGCTAATAAAAAAAAAAGAACAACAAACTGAAGTGTCATTTGTGGAGCACTGACTGCAGCTTCTGCTCGGATGTGTTGCTGGGGCTGTGATGCGAGGCGCTTCGGTGACGCAGACGTTTCTCATAATTAAAAGCCATTGTTTGCATCTGGATTCGTCCGGTCTGGCTTCTTCTGGTGAAGCGTTACGATGCGAGTCAGACGTCGATGATCTAAAAAGTTGGATAAAATTCAACACGACCAATCTGACTGCAGATGCACTGAAGACAATCAGAAAAGCGTCCAATTTAGAACCAGATACGGAAGCAGCTTTTTGGGTGAAATGATTGGATGTGGGCCCTTCATACTGCAGTGGTTTTGGGTGGCATTTGCCAGGTGTGTGAATGTAGCCTGAGGTTTTTCAGCGTAGGACTGAATGAATAAAGGTAATGAATGAAAAGCAGCATAGAGGTTGCCAAAGTTTGGAGCAAAAGGCTGCAAAGAATAAACCAAAACATACAAACATTTATATGTTTAAAGTGAATATTTCTTTAAAGACAATTGTATTGTGAAAGACATTAAGAGGAAAATAATGACAAATTTCCCCAGGCAGAGTTGTTCTGTCACGCATTAAACGGATTGGGACAATACAGAAAGACGAGCCACACGTATATAAGTTAAATAATAACACCAAATAAAAGCTGCATTACTGCCAGTGAAGAGAGGTGAGTTTGTTGCTTTCTTCTTTTTTTTATTATTATCTTTCTTCAAGGGGAAGAATAAAAGTAGGCAGATGGCAGGTAGGCAGAAAGGCCTGGAGAAGAAATTGGCAGGTAAAATACAAACAAGTCCTGCTAGTCGACAGCAAAGGAAGCAAACAGCCAGAGAGACCCGAGGAGAGAAAGTTAACAGTCTTCAATGCCGTCTAGCGACTAGACGATAATAAAAACAATTGTTCCTTAGTGGAGAAAGACGGAGAGATTGCTTGAAACTTTTCCAATTGTACCGCCTCTATAAAGCGCTATATATCCAGTGTGAAGTGTGTGTGATTATACAATTATTCTCTGTGGATAAAAGGCTGATTGTGGAGCTACAGGGACACCCAGGACATGACGTGACAACATTCCTCATTAAAAGACTCTCCTTAACCTAAAACAACAGATTCTTCTTACCAGCAAAGGAAGAATTGGACTTTTGCTCTGCTTTTCCCCTTTAGATGGAAGTAATTTATGCATTATCAGAAACCAAGATCCCAGAGTCTAAAGGAAGAGTATCAAGGCACACAATCAAATCTCCCTGACGTCCAGATTGAAGTTTCCTCAGTCAGTGGTGATTTAGGGATGCGTGTTATCTGCTGCTGGTGCCGCTCCACTTTGTTTTATCAAGTCCAGACGGAATAGTCACTACAGGCTCCTTTCTGCTGGCATGTTTTATGAATAAGGTGCTTTCAGTTTTCATCAGGTCTTGGCACCTGACCACATTGTTACCTGCTTTAGCGGCAGAGTATCACTATACCTGACAAACTTATCAATCTGCAGTGTACCATCAAGAGTCAGATAAGAGACACGGGAGCTAACAATTCAAAGATTCAGCTGTAGCAACCTGGGTTTCCTTTACACACACTTAATTAAGCAAATACTGAGAGAATATAAGTTAACATGCTCCTCAGTAAATACGTGTGTCTTAATTTTTTTTCTGTTATCTAATGCACCTGTATCAAAGCCAGCACAGGCATTTAGCTGTTTTCTCTCCCTTTTTTTACGCATACGCTTGCAACAAATAGCTTTTTTACCAATCTTCTACTTGGTAAACGAAAGGCCGTCGCTTTCAAGCCAGCAAACCATCAAGGCGGCACTTTCAGCACAGCAAAAGTGCTTCCAAAGGTCGAACTTCTCACAAAAGGAAAGAGAGAGCCGAGCTGCATTTTCTGCCAAACCAGAACGAGAAGAGATGCTTCCTGCTGCACAGGAGGCTGGCTGCTTCTCCATAGCAACAACAAAAGACAGAAATTACACTTCTTCAAGAGGCATGTAACAATCAGAGTCGGTCTATTAACTCTTAACACTTGATCAGAAGCAGTATGTAGCATAAAGAAAAGCCTTTGAGGAACGCACACTGCAGGGGCCCCGGCCTGGTAACGGGGGACTGAAATCAACTCTAAAGGTGAAAGGTGCTCTGAAAATCTGTTACGGCACTTAAAACGATTGCATGCTGAAAAGAGAGAGAGATTGTGTGTTATGTGTGTCTTGACTGTTGAAAACAAAAGCATTAAAAGTGTCATTACTCATTAATCTTTACCATTGGTTCCTGTACCATATTATATGCACAAGACTTTGGGATTTTATTTTGGTATTTAGAAAATATAGAAAACGAAAACAGAACAAGAGAACATATTTGTAGCCCCAGACTCTCTTTCTTGTTCCATTATCAAAAATGTAATTTTTGATTAAACAAAAGAAAGTGTGTTAAAAGACTTGTGTAGCTAAAGAAGCGTAATCTAATGGGGATGTGAACGCACCATGTTCTTTGCCGCTGATTTGACAGGTTTACACAGGGAGAACTTCAAAGCCAGAAATTCTCTCTCATTAATTTCTGCTTTAAGTTAAAGACGATGTTACACGTGTCAGATTGTACCGACTGGCCACATTGCAGAAGAAAAGTCTTGAGACGAGTTTTGACTGAGGCAATCCCCGGAGAGGAACTGCTACTTAGCTGTTAGCATCCAATTAGCACACAGTGCATGTCGAGGCTGAAGTCTGAGATCACAGTGGGTGGATAATTGAATCATAGCAACCTTGAGATGAGTCTGTTCTTAATGGCCCAGCATGACAGCTGAGTAAAAATAGATGAAACATCTGCAGTTTATGTGAATGGAGCAAAAGTTATTTTTTAACCCTCGGCATAAACCAACTGATGAAACTCTGAATTTTTGACATGTTTACTTAATATGCTCTTATGTTACTTAATTCAATACTTAATGGAATAATGTAATTTTTTTATGTTGTAATTGTAGAATACATCATATAGTTTGCAACTTTATGTAGTGATATTTTTATACTGGGAAATAATTGAAAATATCTTATTTTGATTTAAACATGTTAAGTTAATAATATAACAGAATAAAATTCCATGACATGACCTAAGATGCTGCCACCGTTTCCGGCCCCTCGGTGCCACTCTGAGTCTATCGGGGCCTTGGCTGCTGACCTGCGCCATGGGGTCGGCGTCCTGCGCCTTTGGCGGAGTCTTCTGCAGCAACTCCAGCTTCCCCGTCGTCTCCACCAGAGTTCCTGCTCGGTGTCCACCTCCTCCACCGCCGCCGACCGGATGTCCTGCAGCCGGTCCGTCTCCGTTGTCATCCCCGGTCCCGGTCCTCTACGAGGGGTCCTCTCCCAGCCACTCCGGACTTGCCTCTGGGGCACCTGTGTCAGTTTCGCAGGCCCCCGAACATTTTGGGGCAGTTTCCTGTTTGGCCGCGAAGCAGACAATGAGATTGACTTTTTTTCATTCGTTTTAAGGAATGCGTGGTTTTCAAGTCTTCATTCCGTTCAAGTGAAATTCTCGGTTTTTCCACTGTTAGCAGACAGACTGGTTTCTCATGAAACAACGCTCTTGGTCTGGCATTTGCCCATTGCACAAAGTATGGAGAATCCTATTATGAACGGCTTGTTTTCCTTTTAGAAAACCTTGGAGACGTCAATGGACAATTAATGGGAAACTACGGTTGTGACAAAGAAGCAGCGATGAGCAGCACTGTCTATGATCACACTCGGTAACTTTAATCATGTCTGACATTCCTCCAAAAATGATGTTCAGGATTATTTCAGGGTTTTTTTTTTGTTGTTTTATTTTTCCAAAAGGAAAAGCTAAAGGACAAACAGCAGCACGTATCTCAGCACAGCAGGTGGTCAATGTTTTTGTTTGAGACAAGCAGCTACAGCTTATTGTCATTATACTTAACAAGAGCATCCAAAGTCACCAATAGTAAATGACATATTGTAAAGGTTTAATTATAAATAATACATTCTGTAGCTCTCTGTACAAGCCAGATGGTTACTAACAGCGGTTAAATACACAGTTAAAACGCTGAGAATGACTGTGCTTAAAGGTTATTACATTTTAGATCCCCCCAAATTAAATTATAGGAATATTTCCATCAGTTTTTAAAGCAGGTGTTTAGAAATATGTACCTTTCTGTCATAAAAACAGCCTTTGGGATTCTTGTTACACTTCGACATGTGGATGGCAGCTGCACCGTCTGCAACTGCAGCACTGAAACACTCTTTTTTTTTTTTTTTTTTTTTTTTGCCAAAACACACATTTCTAAGTAGTATTCGGGCCATGGCATTTAAAAGAAAAAAACAGAAGCTGTCAAACAGAATTAAATTTCTGCCACAATCTGTGAAATTTAAAGAACATTTTTGACACGTTCATAAGAAAAAACATGGATATTTTCTGGTGTTGAAACCCCAGAATTTTGTCTCAATTTCTGGATCCAGTTCAAGGTCTTCACAGGATGCAATACCAAATATGATTTTGAAACAAAAAAAAGAGGCAGTCTCTTTTTTTGTTTCTTAGAAATTCCTGAGTTTACAATGTCAGAGAATATCTGAGTTTTAGTATTTATGACAATAACCATGGGAAACATGTTTATCACTGTGTGAGTATAAAGTTTATCAGGTAAGAATTTTAAAATATTTTTTTACCCATACTCAGAACTAAGTTTTAAATTGAGAACTTTTTAATTCATGGGTAGGGTGCCAGTCTGTTAGGTCTCAAGCTACTCCAAACCTTGTCCTCTTCACCACTTTAATCTTCATTTTATGAGTTAAATTATTAGTTCTTTCATTTTGGTTGGCCATTGTGTGATTTATTGATGTCAGACTGCAGTGCTGATGCAATTCCAAAGGAAAAGTAGCAAACATTATGCTACATGACCTTTAATTGAGTTTGAGACAGATACTATGACTTACTGAAGATACGTTGTTTGTGTCTGTAAGCCACAAATTTTGCTCTGCGACCATGTATTAGACTCAATCAGAGCATTTTGTATTTAAATCAGCACAGAGTGTGACTGATGTCTTGCTGGAGGTGTTTGTTTTTTTTTGTTTTTTTTCCCCTAACACTCTCTGTGACTTGTAATTCTCCGTCCACGTGGCGCGTAGGCAGGCAGGTGCAGCTCCGTGCTACGAGCGACAGATCATGACCTGACTTTAGAGTTGCAAAGAAGAGAAAAGCTGCTGCCCTGAACAACATGGAGGTCAAATAGCTGAACAGTAGGAAGACGGGAACAAGCAGAGGGATGCAGAGGCTTAGCATCTCTGGTAACTATCCATCACCATGAGCTCCCACACAGGGACTGATAGGGAGGAAAATAAACGGGAATCTTAACGTGAGCAATGGTTTCTAGACTCATAACTCCCATCTTCCCGTATCTTTGGTTGTCAGTGCAACAGTTGCTATGCTACAGAACACGAGCAGTTTTGCCCTTATTCTCTGTTTTCATTTGTTGATCTAAAACATTTTTTTTTTTTTGTAAAAAACACACAAATATGCTCTGTATATTTCTCTTTCATTCGTCCAGGAACTACACAGGGACAAACCCTCGCAAGCACAGTGTCAGGTCGCTCTGAGTCGAGAAGAAGTGATAAAAGAAGATGGAGAAAATTCAAGGGCGATCCTTCCATCTGGGAAAATAAAAGAAAGAAGGGACAACAGTCTGTGTTGTAAAAAATGGCTCTCAGTTTCGCCGGTCAGAATTTTCACTAGAGCCTCGCCATTTGTGTTAAAATCTCTTGTATGTGTTGTACATGCTTACAAAAAGCATCCCTGACGCAGAAACATGGGCTTAATAAAAACGTATGTTTTAACGGCTGCTATTTTCAAAAGGGACTTTCAATCTGAAAAACAGAGTAAATAAGAATTTACTCAACGTAAACATCTTATTCAATAAATTCGAATGTGATTTGATGGAGAATATGTTTTACTGGTCACGTTGTGTTTTATCGGGATAACATCAGGATAAGTGTAAGTAATCCATACAATTAGTGAACTAAAGTAAAACCTTTTGATAATGTGATTGTGTCTGATGTTTCTCCATCACAAACTGCAACTGTCTTGATTATCCTGATGAATACTGCAAACTGAAACAAATTGTTCTTACAGTGATGTCAGTCGCACGTTATTCTGCAGTAAAACCGGTTTCCTCTACTTTTAAAATAAACGGGAATAAAACATGTCAGAACGTCCCCTGACAAAAAGCTGAGCAATAAGAAGTTTAGCTTACTAACATGAAGGATTTACATACTTATGCACGAAACATAATGTTGAAGGAAGAACAGAAGAAGAAGAAGAAAAACAGCCAGGAAGCCAAATAACTATTCAGAGTGAAACTGATCGCTTGTGAAGACAAACTCAAAACTTTGAGGCGGATTGTTAGATTTTCTTTCTTGCGGTTCTGTTCGTCGCCTTTGTGGCGAAATGAGCGATTTCCACTTCTGGCCATCGGTCACTAGCACAAATTACTTCCTCTGTCGTTTGTGGAGAGAGCTACATTAGCCGGACACCTGCTGTGTTCATGAAGAATCTGACACGTCTCTCAAAACGCCTCAGAAATCACTTGAGTTTAAAGATTTATCATATTAGCGTGTCATCATTCCATAAGAATGGAATAACACCATCAAGAATGCATAAAATATTTTAAAGTGGGTTTTTGCTTTTGTCCTTTATTTGGTCTGTATAATTTTATACTGCAGACGCTGAGCAGAAACTAGAATGGGATAACGCTGGCAGTGGGGGTTGTTATGTCATTCAGCCGGTGACAGTGTGAAAGAGAATTATCCCCAGCAGCAAGTCATGCTGGATATGAACATTAAAGGCTTCAGGCAATCAGGACAATAGCTATCTGTGGAAGGCACAAAGTGAAAAATGCATGCAATGGCTGGAGACTTCTCTTCGTTCCCTTTTCCCCGGCGCTGTAATCCTCTGGTCTTTGTGCCTCCATTTCCATCACAGCTCAACACTTCACATATCTGTCATGTAAAAAGGTTTCGGGCGAAGAAAATGCTTGAATTTTCTTGCTTATGCCTGTCGTTATTTAAATCAGGACGGAAGGAATCTCAACTAGGGAAAAAAACAACAAAAAAAAATAAAATAACAGAAACTGTAACATAGAGCAAACCAGAAGACATTTGAGTGCGTCAATGGGGGTTTCAAAAACATCCTGTCGGCTGGGGGATGTGAGCACGGGGTTGAGAAGCGCTAGAATGAAATTTCTCCCCCTGAAATTTAAGTATGAACACTGAGACACGACATAAATGTCAGAATATGGCAGATGAAGAAAGAGTAAAAGAAACAAAAAACAATATCCGGTGTAATCCTCAAGAGTGCCCGCATCCTCAGCATCTTTTGTCACACAATAATTTCAGAGTCATACAGACTTTTAAGTAGGAGTTAAAGCATCTCATGCTGAAAAAAATACTATATTTTACTGTATGTCTGTGAAAGGACAACAAAAAAAAATTGGAAATAAAGAAGAAGGATTTAAGAACCATTGAGTAAGAAAGTAGCAGCAAGAGTTACAAATAGAGGCTATTTACTGCCAAAGCGCTTGCAGAGGCTTCTAGTCTGTCACTCTTTCGCTCACATGCTGCCTTTTTCTTCTCTCGATTTTCTTCCCTTTACTGACAGCTCAACCAGAGGCAGTCTTTGTGTCGTCAATGCCACAGATTCTGTTTGATGGATTACTAGGGAATCTGATTTGTAAAATACTTTTGACAAAAAAGACAAAAACAAAGACCATTTGGTAATTTGACACTTCTCTATGCCTTTCTAGACACTTTTGGCTCTACCTATTGCAATTTTGGTCTTGAAATGAAATAAACACAATTGGGTTCTCTCCGCGGGCTGCCACCTTATTAAACTAGTTTTTTGGGGGGGGTTTAACAAAGTCCTATCCACGCTACGACCTTTAACCCTGGGCCTATCGCCTGACACAATTGGCGCATATTTTGGCAACAATGTCATGTTTTGTGTCATGTATGGCAGAACACGCATCACTCTCTCTGGCATTGAAACGAAGAAGAAATCAGTCCACAGACACAAACGTGCGATAACATTATTACGGTACAGATAAACCTGTCGCCATAAGCAGCTAAGCGCGTGATAAATTAAAACGAGCTCGATAATTTCCATTCTGATGATGAATATCTTTTGAAGGGTAATTTGGTTTACATAGGCTTCATATCCCCTTTTATTCATGGATCTGGTTGAGAGTGGTTTGCATTTCGATTTAATTAGATTTATTTTTATTTATCGTTTTATAATGAGCGTTCAAGATACCTACCGGTTCCAGTGTTACAAAATCAAAGTTTATTGATCTTTGAGAGGGCAAACTTGCATCATTAAGTCATTATCAATTTATCACTTGAATAAACCCCCCCCCCAACAGTATCACATTAATTACCAAGATGGTTTATCAACATTTGTTATCGTGACAGACCCAGTTATAGGATTATGCTGCAGGAGACAACAGCTGGGTAATGCTCTGCACAAGAAGCTTTGCACTTTCCCCAAAATGACACAGACCTCTGCTGGCTCTGGAACTGCCTGCTTCTACCTGGACCAGTGTTGGCAGCCGAAGCGCAACACGGGACACAAAGCAGCAGCACACCGCAGGCAAAACACAGACAGGGTTGCGTGCAAGACAAATCTGACCGCTGCGTGCCGTTTCCATGGTGCGTTTGAGTGTAGATTAAAAAAAAAAGTAAAATTGTATTTGTGACATTTATGTGCCAGCGACGCTTTGTAATTTTGTTATCCTCTGGCTCGTCTGAGAAAGGAAAACTACACAGCCGTGTTACCAATAACGGAAAGAAACCCGGAAAAAAATCCATGAATGAAAGGAAAACTGTGGGTGGTGTTTTCCATCATGGCTGAATGAACATGATGCACATCAGTGGTTGATATAAACAACAACTGAATTGACTTTCTAATAGCCTTTATTCATCTGATGCCCACTTGAGTAAGCGTTAAATGTCTTCCTTTGTGAATTAAATGTGGATTTTGTAAGCATAATCGTATTTTTAAGTAATATTGCAGTCTGAATTTGGAGAAATACTCTTTGTTTCCAGGGCTGGCCAGGCTTGGTATCAAGCGTCAGAAGGACATCGTGACATAGCATTGTTCATACTACACTCAAGTCTCTTCGTCTTTTCACACAGCATCCTTTCAAACCATTTGTAACAATATGTGATGACATCGTTTTCTAAAACCGCATCATCGCTGTTTCTTCATGTAGTTCTGCTGTCATGCTGCACACCCATTCACTCAGTTTACTGGGTCTCCACCCGTCATTTCAAAGCTATTTTTCTCAGTGACAACAGCTTCAAAGAGCAAAACTGACGAATAAATTAGCAGAAGCAAAAATGAACCGTGTTTATGAAACTATGTCAGTGTTGTCATGCACAAAATGTACATATGAAATGGGGAAGGGTGTAGATTCGACTATTTTCTCATTGTATGTTATTCAACTACCGTATTTCTAGTGATTAATTTATTGTCATAAATGAAGTATGTGTTTTTTTTTTTTTTTTTGCACCACCAGTGGCAGGTTTTGAATGGGCCATGTGGGCACTTGCCCAGGGTGGCATTTGAAAGGGGAGGAGGTCAGGAACGTATGAACAACCGTTCCAAAACAATATTATTACTCTAATCAGTTATTTTTATTTTTCAGTGGTGAAATAATTCACAAAATGAAATGGCTTGGCTTGTAAACATTTGCAGTGGGATTTAGACCAGAGGGACGCCAGGCGTTTCTGTCCTGAACGACCTGCAGCACCGTTTATCCGCTAAAGGAAAAAATCTCCTCAGATTTTGATAAACGTTTGGAATGTTTAAAGCATCAAGACCGTCCAACGGAAAACGACTGCGAGAGTCTAAAGCCTTGGTTGAGGGTCAGCACTGAACTGAAAAAGGATTTCCTGCAAAAAGATATTTCACAGGCTGTTGTCCAATCATCAATTCTTGATATTTTACAAAAATAACATTGTAAAATGTTAAACAAACCCAGGGTTTTTTTTTTTTTTTTTTTGTTGTTGTTGTTGTGATTCGTGAAACGAGCAGAACTTCACAATTTGAGCATTGGATAAAATGCAGGAGGACACAGCGCTCGCAGAGAAAAGAAAAAGTAAAAACATCCTTCCATTGTTCTTACGTCTCCTTTAGTTTATCGTAGCTGAAGGGTCTTGGTTTGTCAGAGACAGCTGGCCACACGAGCACCCGTAGAGAAATGCCACGGCCAATAAATAGCAACGCAACAGAACGAGCAGGAAAGGACGAATCTGCACAAGAAACATGTTTTTTTTAAGGTTTTAATCTATTCCTTGTCAAGTGAGGACGGCTTCGAATTAAGAATTTAGAAAAGAAGCATAATTTAGTCTTTTTACTTGACCCATTCAGAGGAAATCATCCAGCTTAACAGCGTTGTAATTATCTACAACTAATGCACCTTATAATTGAAACAACCTTTTAAAGGTTTTATTTACAACGTCATTTTAACGCATTACTACATTTGGCCAAGACAATTTCATCAGGCGTCACAATCCCTGACACAGAACCTGATTCAGGTCTTTTGAACACAATGACCTCACGGTCAACACAAAGCCTGCAGGTTTCCGTTACAGTCGTCACTTTATAATCTCTCACTTCATCTACATGCTGACAAGCAACTGACTAAAACAAATGTTTCCTCCATACGCTACCGTCACGTTCCCATCACTATAAACAGCGTACGTGCTGCATGTTTATCTTGTCAGCAAGATGCTGCTTGTTCTTTCAGGTCCGCCAGCATTTACTACATCATCTGAACTTCTAGACTGAACAGCAAATTGCAAACTGTACCCAAAATGTAATACTCCATCACTCACCCACTTTAGCTTTCTTTGTAGCCATTCAAAATGTCATAACTTATATTGCAGAGTCTGCGATTTTAATGGACTTTTAATGCAACTTTTAGTACAACTTTACAGTAAGTGTCATTATTTGTCGAATTACACTTAATGACAACAGTCATGACCATTCATAAAAACTCTTTCCTGTTCATAACAGGTGTTATGTCCGTCTTATTCACATCCCTTCAGATAAAGTGTTACCCAATGCTGACCTGTAAACAGCCTCATTTACAGCCTGTACAGAACCACATTTCCCCAATGGCTTTAACGTTAGCCTCCATGTTTTGTGTTTGCTTTTGACTACAAAGACAGAGGGTCATAAAAGATGTGCACAAATCTCTTTACTCCTATCTTTCATTTTCTCAGTTAGTAAATGTCACCAACTTAAAAGTTCATAGGGTCACGATAAGCTGTTGATCCGCAGTTTGTTATGTTACATAACATTTTTTATGCAACAGTTTAGAGATGCAAACATAAAGTTTAGAAATGGAGAGTAGAAATGTCTTTTTGTATGTGGTCAAGCAAATACTGTATATGTAATTATAGAAAACTGAAGTGAAACAAATCAAGTGTCTGTTTTTCATTTGCTTCAAAGTTACGTCATCCATGTTTGTTTTTTGTTGTTTTTCAAAAAGATTTTTTCTTTTTTGCCAAGAAGCAAAATATGAAATTTGTTAAATGTTTAAGGTGTGTTTATAGCAACACAGAAGCACATGGGACAAACAACCATACACACACACACACACACACACACACACACACACACACACAAGGGCAATTTAGACAGAAATAATCCAAATGGATCCAAATTTAAGCCAGATTAATCCAGTTCATTCCATTACATTGTTCATGACCGTGGTACATTTAGATTTAAACGTTTCAGCCAATCAAAAAGCACTGAGTCAGGCATCTCCCAAAAAGTAATAAAATACTCCAAAATGAAAACTAATTTTGATATTATCAATTCCCAATAGACTACAGCAATAAAAATCTAACTTCTACATCATTCCATTGGTATTTTTTAAATTTATATCTGGTGATGAGTTCCAAGTCTTTGGGGTTGGATGGCCTCCATGCCATTACCTTAATCTTTAACTTCTTTCACAGATTTTCTACTCCAAAACATTAAAATGATTTTAAACTCATAAATCCGCCAGGAGTATTAATGATTTTTGGCTAAACTGTGGTCAGATTCAAATCCAATTGCATACAATCAGCCCAGTTAATTTGTAATAATATAGAGTTCAGTTGATCATTTTAATATTAAAACGCTGTCAGTGTAAGGAAGCCAAGCCAATGGCATCTCTTCATTACAGTAATCCCTCCGTTTTAACTTTGGAAATCAAACTTCAAGTATGAGCAACAAGCAAATATGCTTCCCAAAATGAGTTCCTAATGTTTTAACATAGGAGATCAACAGTGATAAAATAAACTCGAGGAGAGAATGTCCCATAAACAGCTGGGTTAAAGTGACCCCCTTCAGGTTGTTGTTCCACCCACTGCTGGATATTAAATCAACCAGAGCAGCTCGGGTCA
This sequence comes from Poeciliopsis retropinna, assembly GCA_010277075.1. NCBI lineage: Eukaryota > Metazoa > Chordata > Actinopteri > Cyprinodontiformes > Poeciliidae > Poeciliopsis > Poeciliopsis retropinna. Next base: position 19,795,512 of record VMRM01000014.1, read on the forward strand.
TTTAACACAGCAGGGTTTGGTTACAGGTTTGACACCGCATGCTGTGTTAGGTTTTGAGCTAACATGTCATTTTAACGCAAGCTAAGGGTGGAGTCAACAGAAAAGCCCCAACAAGCATTTCTAAATAAGTCATGAATGGGTTAAAAAGAATGATTCACCTTCTGTATAAGCTTTCACTACATGGTGAAAACCATAGAATTTACTAGTTCTTATAGTTTTATTAGTTGTTGTAATCAAGTAGAGAACACGCAAGGTTCATGTCAGCTCATACAACTACTTTATGACTATTAAATTCAGCTAAATTTAGGAATGCAGCAATAAAGGGGGGAGAACCATTCATAAAAAGATAACCATCATTTCTTTCTATAAAGTGCTTTAAATGAACAGTAAAAAAACCCATTAAAAACGGAGGTTTTTAATGTTTCAAAAACCTCTGTTTTTAGGGAAATAAAAAATAAATAAATAAAAAATTGGGGCCCTGTGAGTTATTGTTATTGTGCTTTTTAAAATAGTCATTAGCAGTAAAAATTAAATGTTACCACTCCCAGACAAAAAAAAAAAAAGCACACATTCAAATGTGCACTGAACACCCCCCTGGATCTGCATGAAATGGTTGGTTCCTGCTTAGCACCTTGATAGCGACGTGCTTCAGCAGCAGTCAGGAGACCAGGGGCCTCATGCATAAAAGAGTGCTTAGTTTTCACACTAAAACTTGGCGTACGGAAAAATTTAGAAAAGTGCGGCGCACAAAAAGAAAATCGCCTGCATAAAGCCGTGGCTGCGCACCTTTCTTTTATAAATCCTAATTTGCTGGAAATAGCAATACATATTAAATACTATACTAATTTACATATTAAATAAATATGTAAATTAGTATAAATACCCGGAAGTCTGTCACCACGTTAAGCAGTAACCATGGCAACGTCCCTGTTTGTTGTAGTGTGAGTATTTATAATCACAACAATTCTATATTTTATGTAAAATGTGCTTTTAGGGCACAAGATCACCTCACAAAAACAAAAATAATACATTTTAAAGAAAAAAAAAAATCCAAATTAAAAAAATAAATAAAGAAATAAATAAAGAATAGACTGCAGCCAGTCCACTGTTTTACCTTGGCTCGTGACTAAATTGTAGATATCTTTGCCGATATATGATATCGGCAACAGATATATGATATAGAGGGGGGGACAGATATCTGGTACCCCCTCTACAAGATAGAGGTGTGGGGAACCATTTCTTGTTACAACTTGTTTCCTGTAACAAGTTGTTTTTCTGCCATTAGCACATTTAGCAGGGAGTGAATGAGGTTGATTGACAGCGATAAGACCCTCCCACTGGTTCTGATTGGTTGTTTTTAGTCAGTACGTTGCGTTACTTTAGCTATCAATAGCAGTTCAGGGAGGAAATGGAGGAGATGGATTTTTTTCACAAACTATCTGTTTTATAGCAAACTGTCACAACATAGTGACAACTTTAACAAACATGGAGAAAACTTTTTTTTTAATTAAAATTATATACCAAGATTTCTGGAGGAGCCCCTGGGGTGGAAGAGCATCAGTTGGTCTTGAGTGACAAACCACTGCGGCAGTCTCTCCTGGCAGCCCAAGTGACCTCATTTAACCAGGGTTTATTCATTTTGAAAGTCTAATTTTTAGTTGTGCCACCACATCCAGAGCTGCTGTACTGGTGGAATAAAACCAGTTGCTGAGTTCCTCAGTGTTATTTCCCACAGCCTCTGGGATGGTACAGTTTTGATTAAAAACAGAGAAAACTGACCAGCAGCAGTAGGGTTAAGAATACCTTGGCATGATATCAGCCAAGAAAACAGAAAATTTATAAAATTTTTGTTGGACTTTGGTGGCTGATAGACCGCCGCACACAAAGCTCAAGACTATAGATGAGGGTAGGAATGAAGGTCTTGCGGTAAATCGAGAGCTTTACTTTTTGGCTCAGCTCTCTCTTCACCACAACAGACCGGTACGGTGTCCGCTTCATGACAGATGCTGTGCCAATCCGCCTGTCGATCTCCCGCTCCTTTCTTCCCTCATTCGTTAACAAGATCCCAAGATACTTGAACTCCTCCACTAGGGGCAAGACACTCCCTGCTCCAGCGAGAGCTGCAGATCACGTCCTGATGGAGCCAATAAGACCACATCATCTGCAAAAGGCAGAGATGTGATCCTAAGGCCACCAAAACGGATCCCCTCAACACCTTGGCTGCGCCTAGAAATTCTGTCCATGAAAGTAATGAACAGAATCGGTGACATAGGGCAGCCCTGGCGGAGTCCAACTCTCACTGGAAACGAGCCCAACTTATTGCCGTCAATGCGGACCAGACTCTGACACCGGTCAGAGTCTGGTCCGGTGGATTCCCCTGGATTGGCAGGGGAACTGCCAATCCAGGGGAATCCACTGGATTCTGCCCCTGATGTCCATGCGATATTGCAGAGTCGTGTCAACCAACACAACCTTACAACATTCAGAGATTTAAGGAACTATGGATGTTGAGTTCCTTAAAGCTCCCAAGGAACTTTAAGGAACTTTAAGTGGCCCTGCCATTCTCCTCGGTGGCAGGGCCCACCCATGGGGCCCTGCCACCGAGGAGCTTTTTAACCACCTCAGCAACCTCATCCCCACAGAGTCTTTCTCCATAGCCTCTCCAAACTCCTCACACGCCCGAGTTTTTGCCTCAGCAACCATCCGAGGTGCCGCTTCGCCCACTCATACACATCAGCTGCAGGATTCTGCCCCAGATGTTATCATTCCATCAGCATAAACCACCACATTCTCTGACTTTTTTATTCTTTTGCCTTTCCATATGAAGTGATTTGAAGAGGCGGTAGATAAACAATGTTTCGGGGTTTCTTCATAGTCTTTGGCTTTGTGTCCTCAGGTTTCGATTTGATATTTTGTGACGGAATGGACGGAAGTACATCTCTCTCTGAAAATGTGATATCAGTCAGCTTATTTTTCAACTTTTTGTTGTCGATTTGTTGCATTCTTATTTTTGTCACACATGCACTTATCTCTGCTTCTTGGGCTTGTATCTGTCTTTTGAGTTCTTTAACGTTGGTCTCACTCTCCTGCACTTTATGCATTGCATTTTCCGGCAGTTGCTCTAACTTAGCCTTCAGATTGTTCACCACATTCTGCAGTTTCTTCTGCTCAAATCTGAGATCCTTAATTTCTGCCTCTCTCTCTTGCAGTTTTTGGGACAATCTGTGGTTCTCAAAGCGATACATTCTGAGTTTGTCCTTTTTCTTGTCGTCTTCTGGGATAATTATAAGATCTCCTGTCTCTTCATCCAGCCCTAACTTTTCCACCTTAGAATAAGTTTCTTTAACCATTTTAAATTTCTGCGCATTCTCATGGAGTCGCAGAACTTCCTTACATAATTCTATAATCCGACATTCCTGTTCACGAATTATATCAGTCTGTATACCAATCTTTCTTTCATTACAGTATAGTGCTTCTGTAGCTCTTCTGTTTTTTTTCAGAGCGTCTTCTTTCTGCCTCTTCAGTTTCATATAATCCACCTTTAGACGCAGAAGGTCTTTATCAAATTTGATCTTACTTTCATTGCTATTCTGAATCGATTCAGACAGCCTTATCTTGACCTTCTGCATTCGATTCTTAAGAAACCGATTCTCTTGCTGGGACTTTTGGAGGAGTGTCTGGGTTTCAGCAACCGCTCTATCAAGATTCGCTGTTGTAGTTTCCAGATTTTGGGTTTTTTTCTGCAGGAGTGCAATTTCTACCTGAGCTTTTTGATATTTGTCCTGGAGGATGTGGTGTCTCAACTCTTTTTTTGACAACTTCCTCTCAAACTCAAACACAGCCTTGTTTAGTGACATTACTTCCTTTCGTAGGCTCAAATTTTCGTCATCTTTGTGCTTTATTCGCTTCATTGATGCTTCTTCATTCTGCCGATTCCTTTTCGCCTCCAGTTCTATTTCCTGTGCAAGTTTGAGTTGTCTCTTAAGCTCCTCTTTCTGAACATCGATTTGCTTTTGTTTTACATCCAATGCGATCTTAAGACTGCTAATCGTGTTCTCTCTGCTTCTTACAAGATCTGACTGCTTTTTAAGCTCGGCTCTAAGGGCTTCTGATTCATTTCTAAATGAGGTTATTTTTCGCTGTGACGTGTCTAGTTGTATTTTCAATCTATGGCCGTCATCCGTAATCTCTTTCACACGTTTTTCTGCGTCCACTGCCCGTTCTTTGTACATCTTTAGTATTAGCACTTGCTCAGACAGGTCACGTCTCCGTGCGGTTTCAATCATTAGAGAATGCGACCTCTCTGCATCACTTCGTTCCATGGTTTTTACCTGACCTTCTAGATCCTGATGTCGAGTTGTTATTTCCAGAAGTTTGGTCACAAGACTTTTATTTTTGTTAGAAAGTTTAAAATTTTTAACCTCCAGCAGTTTCTTGTCCTTCTGCAGCTGACATACATGCTCTTGCAGTGCCCGTAAATCTTTTTCATTGCGCTGAATTTTTTCCTTGGACAGAGAATTATCTGTTCGGATGTTCTCGTGCTGTTTTTTATGGGATCGGGGATCCTTGTCAGTTGATTGATCTGACCTGGCCTTGATCGGCGATTCTTGTGGTGAAAGGTTCATTTTCTTCTTGTTTTATGTCAATCGTTTCACGTCTGCAAACGTATAATCATAGAAAGTAAACTTACTTTGAAACTCTTGGAACTCAATGACTTTGAGAGAGACTTTGACAGAGTCAAAGTTCTTGACTATGACATCACAATGTCATTGTTCTCTGTGACATCACTGTTCCAGCAGCAGTACCCTAAACAATGAGGGTCTCACTTGAAAAGTCGATAAAAAGACAACTCCCCCCTGACCAAAATCCACATGATTTTTCCCCACGTCCTAAACTCTGCACTGCAAAAAGCCCAGTGTTGATTGACCTCCCACAGAGTTGATTTTTTAAAAAAACCATTATTGCAGATTCCCGTCAAACAAATGTAAATAAATGTTGCTTTGTGACCAACTGACACAAAAAAGTGGCAATTCATGCTATTACATGATACACACTACATGTGTATATATTAATATACTATTACATTTTTACGTCAATATTTTAAAATAATTTTAATATTAAAAAATGTGTTTTTCTTCAACTTCATCTTCCAGGTCATGTGACCTACTGACTCCGAATCAGTGTGTCTGTTGATATGAGGCACACTCAGCCTCACAGCAGCTCAGTCAAATGTCAAAGATAAAATACAAAATGCGTCTTTCGGTTTATAAGTTAACTGGGTAACACTTTGTTTGACGGACATAAACGTGACATAACATATGTTATGAACGTGAAGGAGTCTTCATGAATGTTTATGACTGTTGTCATGAAGTGTCATTCAGTAAATAGTGGCACTTTTATTGCAAAGTCGTCTCTTTTAATCGACTTTTAATGCAACATTACATTAAACTGTTCAGCACTTTTATGCTAATCGTTTTCTACATTTGTTTTAATTGGGATTAATCAAAAGGTTAGAGGGGAAAAAATGTGATTCTAAATGTGTTTCTATGTTTCTATTAGCTTTAAGCAAAATTTCATTTAGAATATTGATTTTTGTACTACCCTTATGAAACAAAGTGATCATCATGTGAGTGGATATTACAGTGTCTTTCAGGAATTCAGCTTAGATGGCAGGCAGTGAAGCAAAATGGAGAACTTAAAAAGAAGTTACGGGGAATCAGAAATGTGAAAAGTAAGCAAAAAACAGACAAGGCAACAGGGATGACAACTAAGAACAATAAAACTAGGGAACTACTATATATATATATATATATATATATATATATATATATATATATATATATATATATATATATATATACACACAGAGCAATCAGGTGATAGAAAACACCTGAAGCAGGAAGCAAAACCCAACAGGGAGATCAGGAAGGAAAACTAATGAACAGTAATGGCATAAAACAAAAGGGAACTCCATAAACTAATAGAAACATTAAGCAGAAAGAAAGGTGCCAATCCTTACTGCGGAGGATAATTTACTTTATTAAATTGGCGACACTTGTGTTCGGTACTAAGGATGTTTCCTCAAAGGGAATTTTTTGTTGCTCTATTAAATGTTAAGTTTCATCGACGTAAAATATGAAGAAGTTAAAAAGATGTAATAAATTATTTTACCTAAAATAACTTGTACAGGCAGTTTGATTCAAATTTGGTTGCTTTGGCAGCAGGTTTGTTTTTATCCTTCGACTCTCAAGTTTTTTGGGGGATTTTTTTTTTTGTCCTTTTGGATGTGTAGAATGACAAAATGTCCTCTGTCCAAAAAATACACTCAGTTTGTGTTTCTTTGCTCTTTACTTTCATGTGAGAAATGAACATGCATTTTTTTATTTTTGCAATTTCCAAATGTTAAAACATTTGTACCGATCCGCTGGTCAGATTTGAATTTTAACCAAAACCCAACATCATTCCAGAAAAATCTTTTTTTCTTTTTTTTTTTTTTTTTTTAAAGCACCTTACACAATGCTGACCCCCAGGCTCACACCCAGAATCACTGATGACTGTGCCTTCTACCCTGCAGATAATAATAATAATAATAATAAAAAGACACTGTCATTAAAAACAGTGCAGCTCCAAATTGCCTGATCCAACCTGGGGTTTTCCCAGATGTGTGTGATGCATTATTTTAATTATTTACTGTCCAGACGGACACATACACACACACACACACACACACACAAAACCCGAAGACAGTGTGATATCAGGGCTCTGTGAGGAACTCTTTGGGGAAATGTGTCATTTGACATAAGGCTAAAGTCAGGATAAACAAAATGTAATGAGTTCATTGGTTCTTTTTTACGGTCAAAGGGTCGTTACGTCACAGCTACATATAATAATAGGCAAAGCCATTTTATTTATACAGGACCTTTCAGCCAAAGTGCTTCTACAAGAAAGTTAAAAACAACATACAATAAGAAGATTATTAATAATCTCTCATTAATAATAATAATAATGTGAGAAAAAAATAAATAAATAAACTTGTAATCAAAAATACTCTACTCAATTGAATACGTTCTGATGACGTCACTACGTCATCACGTGACTCTTTCCCGGCGCGCCGGAATCCGGAAACAACACTGCTCGAAAATAGAGCTGGGAAAATGTCTGAAGCTTTAAATAACAGGTCGGGACGAACATGTCGACTGAAGCAGGAACACCGCGTGTGCACCCACGATGAACCGCGTCAGCTTAAGCAGCAACAAAAGAATAAGTCAGCGGTCGCGCGTATGTTTGTGCGTATGAGTGCTCGCATGCTAACATGGACTCTATAATTCAGTCGCAACTCGTGACGGCTCCTCCGTCTCGCATACCCTTTCCGTTTTGTTGATGTTGTGGCGTTTTTGTCATTTGTAATTGTGCTTCGTTAATGTTGTTGTGTTTTTGGATTTGCCATAGTGGTTTGCACCTCCGGGCCACCGTACAGCTACAAATAACTTTAAAATGCCAACAAACACAATATCCACAGAATATGAAAGAAAATGCTGTAAAAGCAGCACAGAGCTAGTACAGAATTATTAAAGAAATTAAAATAATACAACAGTAACAAAAAAAAAAATCTGACAAAAGTCAAGAAAATGTGTTGGAACCAAAGGCTGTGAAGAACTCAATGAATATTGTATGGCTTTCCACAAGCTTCCATGGCAATGTTTTGTTCCTCACTGTTCATCTGTAATAAGTTATGGCCGACATAAATCTCCGCTCACAGCGAGTGGAATGGCTCTCACTCATCCCTCTTTGCTCTCTTTTTTTTTTCCACTGTCTTCCTGTCTCTCCCCATCACTCTCGCATATTCATGCCTTTTATGTTGTATTTTTAGCTCATCTTTCTTTTTAATGGCTCCTTTGCACCATAGAAAGGAAGAAATAAAAGAGACAGAAAACACTTGGAAAGAAACAGAAATTATGTACAACCAATGAAAACACAAAGACGGTAAAATAAAACAGAAACAAAATGCACCAAGTCAGTTTAGCTTGTCAACTTTTATTTAACCAGCTTGTCCTTTTTCTCCCTTCCTACTGTTTCGTCAGCATAATGCAGCAAAATGCTGTACGCTTCAGCAAAATCCTTCACTTAACCTGAGTACAGATATTCAAAGGCTTGCTTCTTTCTGAAGGCAAGAATAAGAAAAAAACGTCACTGAAAAATTCAAGATGGCGGTCATTTTTCAGGATGTCTGCCAGGGTTGTAAAAGAAAATTAGGTTTTGCACTAAAACTGCCGAAATTTATCACTTCTGGTGTCAAATCAGACATAATTTGATCCGTAGAAATCATATTTTACCATTTATAGATATCGCATTTATTTTTGTCAACGACGACTTTTCAAGATGGCAATTTTTGCGCTAAAATCACCAATAATATGAAAGTGTTTGGCGTCAAATCATGCATATTTTGAACCACAGAAATCATACGCATGTACTTAACCCTGTGTTTCCTGTGTTTTTGGTAGCCATTTATCAAAATGGCTGCCAGGGTTGTGATGAAAAATGTATATTTGCACTAAAAATGAGGTGGAGCAAGAACACAACTTTGTGTTATTGAATGTGCACAGGAACAGGGTTTTAGTCAATTCAACAATCCAGAACACCAGATGTATTTTTGAAGAACTCAGATAGGAAACGCTACAAAATGCGTTCCGCATCTGGTGACATCGTTAACAGAAAAACTAAAATTAATAAGTAAAATATTGGATACATTTTTTTTGTTGTTGTTCCCAAAGTAAAATGTTTTGCCAGGAGAAAAGCCTAAGTTACAATCTAGCCTGGAGGCGGAGTAATAATAAAAGTCTTTTAGGAAAAAAAGATGCAGACCAGAGGAGGTAATAAATCATTTTGTAATGCAAAATGAAGGAAGGGCGGGAGGCAGAAGGGGGATAATACAGAGTTAATGACGAATGAAATGGAAAAGCGGCAGCAACTCAGCAGTGAGAGAAAAGAGACGTGTCATTTTGTAGATGCTAATGTACCAGCAATTCAAACCATTTCGACTGCATGGGATTGTGTGGCTGTGAGACGAATGAGGGGTTGTATTTGTATTTGTATGTGAGTTTTTTTTCTCAGAATTGACCTAAAGTTACAAAACTGGGGCTAAATGAGGCAGCAAGAGGGAAAAGTGACAGTGATTGATTTGATTGAATTACTTCCTCAAATATCATTGGGGTTGGTGTAGAGCAGTGTTTCTGAATTCCGGTTTTCATGCCCCCCTGCCCTACATGTTTTAGGTGTTTCCCTTATGCCACACACCTGGACTGAATATGTGGGTGATTAACAGGCTTCTGTAGCACTTGATGGTCATGCAGTCATTTGAATCAGCTGTTCTAGAATAGAGGTACATCTAAAACATGCCGAGCAGGGGCGCCTGAAGACTGGAATTGAGAAACGCTGGTGTGGAGAGATGAGCTTGGGTGAAAGTTTCAGAAATTTCAGGGAAAAAAAATCTTCTTTTCAGCAGAGAAAGGGACAAAAATAAAAAAAAATAGTGATAATTAGTTGTGTGGACAAAACTAAAAGTCTGAGTTCAAGGGGGGAAATGGCACCAGACGCTACAGATATAAAAACAAAAACAAACAAAAACCACTTGTCACAACCAACATATGCAGGATCCAATTTCTAAATGTCTTAAATCCTGGAGCAAATGAGCTCCAACAACAGATGAGGATGTAAATTTCTTCAGTCAGGTAAGAATGGAAAACTGAGGCTACAATCCATGTAGGCTCCCCAAGACTGGACAATAAAAGACAGTAAAAATGTAGCCTGGTTAGACGAATCTTCAATTCAGCTGCCATATTCGGCGTCGGAGGCGTCCTGTCTTTTCTCAGTCGGTTTGGCTGGTGTAGGGAACTATTTCTTGGCTCAATTTAGGCTCATTTGTACCAACTAGGTGTTGTTTTAATGTCAGTGTCCCCTTTTTTCCTGATGGGTATGTCCAGCAGGATACAGCCATCAAATCAAGAAGGTCAAACTAGATTCTTCAACCTGGCATAAGGCCCGCTGTGCTTTGATAACATCCACATTTATGAGACTTTAAGCCAACAGAGCAACTTTGTTTTCACATTAAACTTATGATCTGAAGAATCGAGACATTTCTGAAGACAGTCATTCTGAAGTGCTGGGGCAGTCGTTCATCCAGAGGCCCGTCGTGTTTATGATTTAAAAAATGTTTAAAGTTGACAGGGAATTTGGAAATATCACTTGATAATTATGGGCTATTAAAAGATTAATGCCAATCTTACAACTATAAAGTCTTAAAAAACTGCAAACATTTTAAAAAGACTTAAATAAATAAGCAATGCTTAACCTGGTGGCTCACCAGGCTTATAATACACTAGGGGAAACCTTCCAAACCATTATAAATATGGAGTACTTAGTACTGTGTGTCACTTTCCAGTGTTGACATGTGATAGCACTATGGCAGCTTAAATAATGTATGTGATCATTTAAATGAGAAAATACTATATAGCAAAAATAAAACAAAATGTACAAAATTCATTCATAGCTTGATCAAAATCCTAAACTGTAATGCCCTGAACTAAATTCCAGAAATCAAAAGAAGGTTATAATTTATAAAATGAACTCCACCGTGAATCACCTCACGGTAGCTGCCAAAGGGACGACAGACGAATGGCTTAGAGCAGAATATCAGTTAAAAGCTGCTTAGATAAAAGACGGAGCTCACAAATTCATGAAAAAAAAAAAAAGTGCTGTAGTAACGTCGCGGCTGGCCCGACATCAAATACGGAAATGGGAAGAAGAAAGAAACGGCCTCAATTGAGCCGAACGGGATGAAAACTCCAGAGGGACGAGAAGAATTAAGGTAAAGTGGGATTACGAGCTAGAATGATTCATTCCAATATCTTGGATAGAGAAATGTGGGGAAAGAGAAGGAGACATGTGGTCCAGAAACCGTGATTCTCTCTGGTAGTAAAATGAGCCGAAATGCCGTCAGGCTCTGCAGATGAGTAACAGAGATAAACAAACACAGGAAAGACGCAGGATTTATGAATGAATGTGCAGGTGAAAGCAAACCTACTCACTGAGAAGCTCCAGATGAAAGCAGGACTAATCAAAGAACAATTTAGAAAGTAGAGAACTGTTTCCAAAAGCTATTAAGTTGTATAAGATTTTAGATGGTGGACCTGGTATTTATGCATATGACCATGCAGATGTTGCAGAATAGAGGAGGCAGAACTATTATTGTAGATTTAAAGATGGGGGGCCCAATAAAAATAAAGTCTGAACGCAGCTTCATATGCAATTTCCAATTAAGAGATGATTTGAGGAGTTTGTGGTTAAACTGTAAGTCCAGCTCACACAGATCCTTTGTAACTTGCACGTGAATGCCCCAGCAAAAATCACCACATTGAAATGTCTTTTTTCTGAAACAAGGAATTGAAAGTTTTACGCTGTGTTTTCCAGCCACGTAGTGCCATTTTGTAGCACAATCAAGGAACTGTTACCTTGGGTTGAAATAAAAATGTCATATCAAAATCAACTTAAAAGAAATGTGACTTTGTAAATTTAATGCTTTGAAATTGGGCCTCTGTCCCTTTAAGAAGCACTGGTCGCTTTCCAACAAGTCGCCTTCAGGAAGTCATTAAAGCGTCGCTTCTCCATTAACCCTTTAAGAACATTTCTACCGGCGCAGCTACTGTGCTGGTGTTTCCTGTTTGCTGCTGCTGCTAGTCTGAAGGAGCTGAGTGGAGGGCTCTGTCCACTCAGTCACAAAAGCGGCACACGGACCAACCAAACTTTTTGCACACCTGAGTGGTTGCCACAGGTGATTACACATCAAACATGCATGGAAGAATCAAAGCAACACTCCACGTATGTTTTTGATGAGGGGATAGCATTGACTTAATTTCTTTGCATTATCCTTTTTTGTCGATTTAGCAATATACCTTGACTTATTTCACATTTTCTTGGAGTTCTGTGAAACACAGTGTGGTACGGTCCCATAATGGTGAGCTTCTCTTACCACTACGCTGCATGTGTCTTTGCCCCAGCACAGGCAAACGCGAATCTTGCAGAAAAAAACCGAAACAATGCGAGTAAAGTCCATCACTAGAATCAGAGAGACTCTAGTGACTTTGCAATTTGATTTCTTTTGGAACGTCTGATCCATGTTCCGCATTAACATGCTCGTCCACATCTGCTGTACAGGACAAGTCATTAGCCAAAGTGTCATGTCGGTCGTCTTCCTCAAAGTGGCTCACGACCAATTTAAGTGTCGCCTTTGGGGGGGAAAAAGAAAAAGTTCTGTCTGTGTGTGTTGATGGGTGGGAAAAGTCCACCCACGCAGCATAGCCTCATTTTAGAGGCCATTCATTACTTTCACTTCCCACTCAATCATTTGAAGGAACTGTTCATTTACTGCTCATCACACCTCTTCATAACGAGCAGGGCCGACGTTTGAAGCTCCAGCGTCACCTTCAAATAATAGTATTTTAAGAGAACACGTTCGCTTATTTGTGCATGGCAATTTTCAAAGATTTTTTTTTTTTTCTGTTGCAGTCTTCTTTCAGTGGAGTCTGGGTTCCTTGAAATGGCTTTATCGAGCTTACCCTCCTTTGTCCTGAGCTTGTGTGTCGATGACTCAAAGAGGGTGTGCAGACACCACGCTGAAAATGATTGTCACAGAGAAAAACAAAGTGCAGAACACCAAATAGGCATTTGAAATATGTCGGGTGGCAACACAATCTTTCAGCCAGGGCATCCTGACGACTGAGAGAGTCCCCAACCCTTTTCAATGCGAAACTGTTTTGCAAGTTGAAACAAATGTTGAAAAAGGAGGAGAAAAAGGATACGAGATAAAGAAAAGGTGTCCACTGGCTGTAAAGAACGGACACTGGGAATAAACATGCTGGAACAGCGATTGTGTCCTACACGGACCGTAAAGAGAGACGGACGAAAGAATCAAAAAGCGAAAGACAAGGCAACACACAGAAGACGGGAGTCTGGTGACTCTTTGACAACAGAGATCCGCTCAGATGGACCTTTGTAGAGCTGGACACAAGAGGTGGGCGATACCAGGAAGTTTAGTATTGACGAAGGCGCGACTGTGTGGGTAGAGTAGTCGTCTTCTGATCGGACGGTTGTAACGTTTAGTCCTCTAACCTTCATTCTGTCTTGAGTCACTTTGTTTTCACACAAAAAGAACTTTTGCACATAAAGAATCACTTCTTCTTCTCAGCCTCTGGCTATTGTGTTATTGACAGACATTAGTTTAAAGTGTTTGATGTCAGTCAGTGGTGTCGGCAATAGATTAAAAGAGAGTTGTGTCAGGCTCGGAGACGTATCGATCTGTGGATTGGAGGCAGAAGCGCTCCGCTCAGCACTCTGGATTCTGATTTCAACTTTCACTTTGAATCCGTCTTTCTCATCTGGTTTTCTGTGTTGCCCTGGTAATAAATTAAGATTTGCATCATCTGCTTTAATTGATTTAAAACGTTGCTTTTTTTTTTTTTTTTCTCATGCTGTGCTAGAATTGTTCACTGTGTGTTTATAAAAAGTCAACTTTGACGTTTTAGAATACTTATTTTTTTACAAATATAAAGTAAAATGTAGCAAATTGTTTTGGCTACAGAAAAAGTAGAAGATCAGGTTGTTCGCATAATGTTGGTGTCTGCGTCTTTTACAAAGTCAAACATTTGCTTTACAATGTAAAACCATGATTAGTGGTTTATGCTCCAGTTGAATAACTGGACTAATATTGAGATGTAAAACCACTGTTTGTGTGAATTGATTAAATCAGTGATTCCTCTTCTTGTACCTGTCAGCAGAAACTCCAGCCCAAAATGATTTCACAGCATTATACTCCGCTGTCTTTTCAACATCCTTGGTTTTACCTCAAATATCACATCCTAAATGTCACCGCATTTAATTTTCCTTGGATTAAGATGTGGGGATTGAGCTTTCGACTCCTCAGCCAACTTTATTGTTCTGTAGAAAAGACGCTGGTGTGTTTTGAGTTTTTATCTTACTGAAATTTTACTTCAAATGCCTTTTCTCTTCCAATAAGGTAAAATGAAGTATTTCCTGCTCACTAACCTCTTTATAAGCTTGTGCTTATAACATCCGTCCCTCTGTGGCTTCAGAGTACAAATGACATCATCTCTGACACAAGACATCTTGTCCAGACGTTGTTGCTTCAATGCCTGAACAAGATGTCGACGTCTCCTTTGATGTCCAATAGCTATGATGCTAGCGCCATGGCTGAATTAAGAAAATATTTCATTTAACGGTTTACGTTTGTCGCTGCCGTGATTTTTAACGACTTGGCGCGATATCAAGCTTATTCACATGTGATTTTAATTTTGTTTATTATTTTATGGAAACGTCACAATTGCAAAAATGTGTTTTTTCAACATTAGCAGGATGCAGACAAAGATTTGCGCACATTAGTGATGGAAATGCTCTAATGTGTGAGAACAAAGTTTTAAACTCTTTAGAAGTTTGTGTTATTTCAGACCGCGGTGGAAGCTGATGCTGTGAAACTGTAATTTTTTTTTTTACGTTAGCTGAATAGCAACCAATATTTGAGCATTTTTGAGCAGATTTGCACAGTTACAGAGAGCTGAACTTGAGAAACAGTAAAGAGGACAACACTGATCAAAGGAAAAAAACTGAACTAATGAAGAAACGTATAATTTCCCCTAAACGCAGGGGTGATCTGATCAAATTTAAATCGATATAAACAAGAAAATAATCAAAACAAAGAAGAAAATCAAAACCCCAAATGCCTCAGCATCTGAAAAGGGTGTAGCTTTGTACCTCAGTAACTCCTAATAGATAGTTGATTTAACATTCAGTGACTGGTTTGGGGTTTTTCTACTTTTTAAAAATTCATGTTGAGGTAGAATTAAGAAAAACGTCCTAAAGTGCTAAAAAAATACAGAGTATGATTAAAAATGACCCGTGAGTTCGTATGGACGTAAATGCATTTCAGTCAGCGTTGTTCCTCCTCTATTCTCTTTCCATGTTCTTACTCAGCAACAGACTCAAGAGCGGCCGACTATCAGAACCTGATGTTTTAGCTGCAGGTTAAGGTCTAAAGACTCAACGTGTTTCTGGCAGCTGCCAGGATGGAGCGACTCAACTCTGACAGCCACCGGAGGGCCTGGTGACGTCTGTGGTGGAGGAATAATGTAGCTCCGACTCATTTAAGATTATTTTAGGCATGAACTTTGCTCATTTGTGTTGTCCTTTACTTACGCCACTCATAACTGTTGTCTGGCTGAATCTTAGCTACCATGAGCAGGTTTGAGTTCTTCTGCACATGCACGTAACATTTATAACCCCTTATTATTGCTGAACAAGCAGGTATATAATTGCAAGCAAGTCAAACAACCGTGCACGAACTCCTAGAGCAAAACAGAGAAACCCTCTGACCTGACATACACACGTTTGGACTGTGGAAGGACACCTGAAAAAACGCACACATTCACAGGGAGGACATGCAAACTCCATGTAGACACCCGAAAGCTTCTGGTTGTGGCAACCATCTTAAATCGTCAAAAAACCTTTTTTAAAGGTTTTGTTGGCTCTAGTGGCCTTTATTTGAAAGTGGTTTGACAGGAAAGAGGGTAATGAGAAACACGGAAGACGTGCGGCAAATGTTGCCAGGCCGGGAATCGAACCTGCAACCACCGCCATGAGGACTAAGGCCTCAGTACGTGGGTTGTGCTTTGCCCCTCGCCACCACAGCACCCCTTAAATTGCCAAATTTGATAATATTGTTTGATCCTTAATACTTATTAACAGTGAAGTACTAAAAGCTAAAAATATGCCACCAGGGATATATACAGAAATTATAGGTTAATACGCAAGGAAAAGAATTAGTCTGACATTATTATGTAAATTAACACAGATAATGGTTGGTTTAATAAAAATCTTGTACAGGTGTGTCAAATAATGCCTGAAAATATTTAATGTGGAACATATTTGATCGAAGGCGCACATAGAGAAATCCTGATAAGTCCTCCGGTCTTGATGGGTCATCCTCACCCAAACCGTCTCCGTGACGATGGAAACTTTTGGGTTTTTCTCCGTGAAACAGTCCTGCGAGAGAAAGTGTTAGAAGGTGGAAGGGACCGCAGGACGGATCAGAGGAACCGGAACGGTTTATATCCACTTTTAACCAGGAGTTGGAGTCAAACTCCAGGACAAAACGCAACCAAAACTACAACCTGACTCAGCTTGAGCCGCTTCGCACAGCAGAAATGATGATGGGGGGGAATAACATTGCAGCAGCCATTAAAAATCGCATGGTTGTAACCATGAGATGTAATTACTAAAGTTATATTCTAACTTTCTTCAGTTACAAATACAGTCAGAATGTTGTTCTCTCATGTCTGTGCTGATTCACACAATAAATAATTCATGTGACTTCATTGTATCCTATGAGTCACTGCTTGTAACAAACCCACAAAAAGATGTTTTAATATGTCACAGTGCCGTGAGGGAATCTTAGTCTTAGCTTCACACTATGAAGCCAAGCAGTCTTGGCTATTTCCAAACGTGTCTATTTGGACATTGTACACGTGTGTCCTATATTGCGAGCAGAGCGACCCGTCTTTTTTTCTTTGTTTTTTTGGGGGGTTTTTTGCCACAGGCTGCAACTGAGACAAGCTGGGCCTCCTGGAAGATCCTCAGCTGGAGTGACATCAGAGCTAGTTTTCAGGAAGACTTCCCAAAGAGAGGAGAAAACTGGAAGGGCAGCCAGAGCTGTGCAAACATGACACAGCAGAGCTGTGAATAAAAATCACAGCTTGCAATGCATCCTGGGAGAAGGCTGGAGAATCAACACCAGCAATGAGCCTGGAAAAAAAAAAGATTCAATGTTTATTCTTGAGAATGATTTTACCTTTCTGAGATTTAAAATTACTTACATTTACTAAAGTGTAGAAAAACAGATCGCAGATTTCTACTGTTTATTAAAGGGGCAGTATTAAATGTTTTCCAGGCATATAGTGCCATTTTATAGAACAATCAAGTAACTGTGTTACCTTCAGTTGTTATAAAAGGGCTGTATCAATCAAGTATGACTTAAAAGAAATTTGACTCTGCAATTTAATGCCTTAAAATTGCATCTCTGTCTCTTTCAAATCTGCCTTCAAGAAGTAAATCACACCTCTGTTAAGCCTTCGAGAAAATTTTTTAACAAACATTCACTGAAAATGAGATCGGGTAATGAGCTCAGCAAACGTACAGTTCCACCAGGTGTTTGCTAATTGCTGCTGGCTAGTCTAAAGGAGCTGAGAGGGGGAGTAAAGCGGGAAGTCCACCTGTGAGGGGAAAGCTCGGACGAAGCTCAGAGGAGGGACTGCGTCTCAAAGGCGGCGCTCGGTCCAACCACGTGTTTAATACGGCTGAATGGTTGCCATGGGGATTAAAGGATTTCTCAACCATGCATGAAAGAGTCGAAGCAACACTCCAGGTATGTGGTTTGTTTTTGATGAGGGAATAACATTATAACATGATACAAAGCTAAAAAAAAATTCACTTTTATAATACTGCCCCTTTAAAAATAGGTGAGAAAAACTAGTTAGTCTCAAAAGCCCTAGATCCTTGAAAATACAAGACACAAAATCATCATTTGAAGCACAATTAAAGCGCAATGATTTAATTGTGAGTTTAAGTCGGAAGAAAAAACTCAGAAGGTACATATATTATTAACTGATACTTTAGAAAAGGTTAAGTGTTATTGTTTATTGAGGAAAGTGTGAATTCCCCAAAGATTGCACTCTGTAAAAACCCTGAACCCAATCCATGTTTTTAAATTGTTTTTTTGTTGTTTTTTTTTTACCGTCATTACAGTGATGAACATCCTCTCTGGTGTCAATCCTAAAAGGGCAAAATGCATGGAGATAATAAAACAATCAACTTCCTCTTTCGTTTCCAGGTATTTCGGACCTGCTGACGGCCGCATGCGTCACAGCCGAAAGCTGAAATAATAGTAATTTTCTGCACATAGCACACAAATATGCACATTAAGGACGTGATAAAAGTCATATCCTTCTCCGCTCAATAAGACCTCTGGGAAATAAGCGGGCTCACAGAAGCCATCTGTTTGTGTTTCCTGTCAGCGGCAGATTAATGAGATGTGGTAAAAGTGCTCATCGTTATTCTCTCATTAATGCCGACATTCTGTGGGCGGCTTCTGGAGAGCGCCGGTGTACCTGCGGGTTCTGGGGGCTTTAAGTTAAATTGTTGTTGAACGCTTTAGCAGGTGGCAATTACTTCACCTTGTGACCTTTTTCTAAGGTGGGGTTTTGTGAACTTGTTGTAATTAACAGTCCCCTTACCCAGGGCAGACGAACACAGTTGCGTTTCCATAACAAATGTGCAGGAAAAAAGACAATTTATCCACTGCAGTGTTTCCATTAGAGAAGAAATACAATTAAAATCACAGGTGCATAAGTTTGTTCATGCAATAAATTGTTTAAAAAAAAAACGTGCCACGCCGTTGTTGTTGTCTTCTTCGTGGTTTGTGCCGCTGGCGACATCCGGTTGTTGATTGTGTGACTCATGTGATGCGATAAAAAGTGGGCGCCAGTTTTGCAGAATAGATCAGTTTTAATACGGCCAGAAAAAATTACATTATTGTAGCACCATGACCCATTATCAAATTACATTTTTTTATTGCCGTGTTTCCATAAAACAATTATACAATTATAGAAGCTTGTCCTTCACGTTTGACCTTAAAACGATAAATGAATTTACTGCATTTCAACAATGTAAGAAAAATTAAGTATTTAAAAGAAGGTCAAAATAGATTTTTGAAAATTTGAATGTTTTCTTTGTTTTTTCACTTTGCTGATCAAAATTCAAAACCATGTGTGATGTCAACTTTTAATTTCCACTGTATTTTTGTGTATTTTTCCGATTGGTTTCGGTCTTTTCAATGCGTAGAAGAAGAGGTTGTTGACCTATGGGGCTCAGCACTGCCCTCTATCGGCGAGGCACGGTACTTTCTGCCTCACCCAGTGAATTTTATGGCTGATTAGAAATGCCACATGTCAGCCAAGTTCATTAAATATATTACACCTACTTGGAACAGAAACATGTGTGATTAAACAGGTATATACCACCTGCTTCATTCATTATGACACAGCGCCCCCAGAGGTGAAGCACAGCACTGCACTGCCTCACCCCAGGCTTTTTCCACGCATTTGAACAGGCAATGCGCAAAGTCATCAAATTTGACCAGAAAAATGTTAGTATTGCAAAGTCAAAAGAACAATTTGAATTTCTCTCATGTATTTGACTTCTCATGTGTCCATTTTTGCTGCATTGGGTGAGTCACCGCCTTCAAGTTCCTCTGGATTCCTCTGATATGAAACTCGTCTAGATGCAGGAGAGCTGAGGGTCTGAGGGAAACCTCTGGCTCCTCTTCTTCAGGAAGTCCATTGTGAATTTTAAGGTGTGTTTTGGATCAATAGTCTACTGTAGAGCTGATCCTTCTTCCTTTTTGCGGTACACGCTGAAACAAAACCTCAGCTCTATCGATCTCCGCCCAATGGCAGAGCACTCTCCAGATGAATTTCTTCTCTGTTACATCTCGATTGTGCTTCAGTGCCAACGCTATCTACAAGATCTTTTTTTGTGTTTCTTTTGGTGAACCAAACTTGTTTCCAAAATGTAGAAGGCTTCTTTTCTTTAGATGCTGTGAAGCTGAAGCTTGTGTAAAGAGGGAACGAGGTGATCTGCTCCTCAGTAAAACTGCTAATTATCTGGTCACAGCAGAACAGAGACCCTTCAATCAGAATTTGCCCATGACTTTTCAGATTAAAACCGGGGGGGGGGGGGGGTAATTTGTCGTTCATGTTGTCTTACAAGCACTTGGCTCTGACTTATGCATAAGATGTATTTAATGACTTCCATTTTATGCATTTCTAATGAAACTCCCTGACAGTTCAGAGGTTTTGATTTTAAAAAAAACAAACTTGTTCTCATCGTTTCTGTCTCTCTGATTTCTTCTCCGTTGCACATTTTCTTTGTCGTTCACCCTGAACCTTCTGCACACTCCAGCCTGACGCCATGCGGTGTTGCATGTCACAGCTCAGCAGCTCTCGTTTGTCCTGTTCACCTTGTAGTAATTAGGGCGCGGGCCGTGTACATGGACAGCCCGGAGACATGGGAATAGGTGGGTGGTGCACAGAAGGAAGAAGTGGAAAACAACTCGAAAGAGTTTTTTTTTTTTTTCATTTTTTAGGAAAAACAAATACTTCGGAGAGATTTAATAAACTGGAAACCTATGAGAACAAAGAGACGTTATGGTGTACTTAAGTGAAAGTTAAAGATAAATTTACTTTTTTGAGCTTTACATCATGTTATAGTGTTATTCCCTCATCAAACATACCTGGAGTGTTTCCTTGATTCTTTCATGCACGTTTAAGAAATACTTTAATCTCCAGGTATTAGACATTAATACCTGGAGATTTAGCTGCGCAAAACACCTGGGTGGTCCAGGCCTCGCCTCTTTTGAGCTGCAGTTTCCAAGCGTCTGCCTCACAGAGCAGCCCTCCCCCATGACTCCGCCTCTCAGCTCCTACAAACTAGCCAGCAGCAATTAGCTACGAATAGTTACATCTTCTGAGCTCATTATACCAACTACCTCCCAGTTCAGTGCTGGTGAAAAGGGTTAATAGATTAAAGGAGGCATGTTGTGACGACTTCCTGAAGGCGGAGTTTCAGAAAGAGCAGGAGTTTTTAAAGACACAGAGGCCCAATTTCAGGGAGTTAAATTTCTTTTTAGCCATACTGGATATATAGCGATTTTTTGGGTTTTTTTTAAGTTAGCATATTTACTTGACTACGCAATAAAACTGCACTATGTGTCTGGAAAACACATAACACTGCCCCTTTGACATTCATCCTACTATTTGTGTTGCATTTTCCTGGAAAACATGCTGCACAACGAAGGGTGATTGAATTGCAGCACAGTGAAAGAGAAACAGCTTCAAAGAGGTGGGATCAGCAGAGGAGATTAAAATCTGCATCTGTCAGATGGATGAGATCAAGGATTTGCTGTGGGAAATCACACACCCTCCCCGACCCCGTGACCCCTCTTCCCTGCTTTACCTTAACGTACAGAAACAGGGCCATACGCTCGTGGTTTGCGCTAAATCTGTTTGACGGGTCCAAGTTAGCAGCTGGAACAGCGCAGGACACGGAAACAGACACGCGCGAGGGACGGTGGCGTTAACGCGATGTCAGGCGGGGTGTGCGTTAATGTTTGCCGTGCAGAGCTTTCAGATGTTATCAGAGTGAAGAGGGCGAAGCGAGCTGACAAGACGGTGTGAGGACGATGAAGTTAGAGTCTGCATTCACGCAGAATGTTTCTGTGGAGATTCTTAATACAGCACAAAAAAAAATTGCATATAGTCAATAATTTAGAATATGCATCCCGACTCAAAGCCACTATCAGATTCAAAGTGTGTTTTGAAACTAATAAAAACACACTTTTTGAACGTACTTTATACTCATGCCCACGGTTCTGTAATTGAAAATAATTTTTTTTTTTTTCTTATCGGTCTGATGTAACATCCTAACAGTAAATGTCATGTTTTAATTAGTTGTAAGTGGAAAATCATCATAATTAACAGAAATAAAGGTTCTCAAGTGTCCTTCTGTGTGTAATTAGTCTATATTATGTGCTTCACGAGGTGGTAAAGCCCCAAACGTAAATGCACTTTTCAGTAAAATTAAAATTTATAGTATAGTTTGGGCCTGCGGATCGTAGCGGGAGATGAGGGTGAGGCAAAAATGAACTGATTCCCTTTCCATACTGAGGATGTATATATTTAGAATGGTAAGGACTCAGGTTATATAACACAGCTACAGTCTAAGCTTATAGATCTAAAGTCTGTCAGTCGGTCTTGGAAGATATGGTGATTTATTTCCTGGTTCCAGTAAACTGACGAGAAGACGTGGGAGGAATACATTAGCAGTAACACTTTACAGCACATCTTCTGTTGCTATCTGCACTAATCTGTCAGTGCAGTGCGTTTCATTGGAGCCATTCGATAAAACCTGGGAAGTCGAAGCAACATCTACTCCTATGAAGCATTTTAAAATGATTTCATTGTGCAGGGCACTCTAAAATGTGTCTATATTTGTATTGCTGTCTGGGTGAACTCCAAGGTGTTTATACGTGATGCATTTATATTTTTACAGGTAAATATGGTTTAATAATTTTTTATCTTGATCCATTTATGCACTATTTAATTCTCTACGGTATAATGATGCACGTTGGGGGGGAAAAAAAAGTGTTGGGATGTTTTTTTGATATCAACCAAGTAAACATAATAAAGACAAATTTTTTAAAATATAATTTTTTCATTTTTTTTTGTTGACGCTGCCATTTGGCAAAACTGTACCATCGTGGAAATGGATGAAAACAAGAGAGTTTGGCTTATTACAGTAAAAACCTTTATATAAATCTAAATAGTCTCTGCTAGCAGTAACAGTTAACAATGAAACTCCTTTGAAAGCTAAAAACAATTTAATTTATTGGCATATTTCACTGATATAAAGGTTTTGATTTGATTTGAGTGTCTTGCTGCCGTCTTTGCCTCACTGCTTGCGGAAGCTGATGAAGCAGTTCCTCTCAGCGAAGAGGTGGACCTAGAAAACCAATAAATATCCTTGCTAGATTGGTTTTCTTCCCAAGAAACTATAAAACAGTGTTGCATTAATGATGTAAATGGAAGAAAGAGTATCAATAAGGAGTCACAAACTGCACGATCATATCAGACTGTAGAAGATCAACATGCCAGGGCAGCAATACAATGGCAACCTTAATGGTACGTCAGTATTTTAACAGTTTATCATTATTACATTATCAAAGGCAGCACAATGAATGACAGAAAAGTGAACTTACCCCGTTTATTGTTGAGTATGTTTTGTTTTTTTTCCCCCCGGTCAAAAAAACGTCAGAAATACTTTTTCTCACGATTTCTGAGGAGTCAAATGGTGAGTGTCAAACTTCCCTCCAGAAAATTATGTGACAAATTTAAGCACTACTATTGCTTTACTTAGGGTTTCATCTCTCTTTCAGTGCATGACTGGAGGTACTGGAAGGGCTTCAAATGATCTGTTGCAGCATTATACCGTAGAGGGTTAAAGACGTTTTATATTTTCGCTACTCTTCAAGCTTTCATTAAACCTTTTCCGATCCTAGAAACTGATTTTTTTCTTCCTCTAAGCAGTTTAGACTATTTTGCTTACTGTGAAAAAAAAACCTTCAATTTGACTCGAGTTTGAGTTACTTGACACTTGAATTTAGACTGCAAACGGAGCGTCTTCTGTTTTTAACCGAACACGTAATTAAAGTTGTTGACTGTCTCCTGTGATGCAGTGAATGACGGTGAATTAGCCGCCGTGAGCAGACGTGCGTCAAGCAGCGTAATTCTCCGTTCCAACACAACTAGAAAATCATTTCGCTTGCTTCATGCGTGCGTTTTAAGTACGTGTGTGTGTGTGTGTGTTTGTGTTGTGTTGATCAAAGACACTGCCAGAGCTGTCTGACTGTTTCCTCGTGATGTATGAGACGGAGACTGATTCTGTCAGCTGTGAAAATAAATGTAAGGCTTGTTCCGCCTGGCTTCCTTTCATGCATAAAACCAACAATGAAATTGGGCTGAATGATATATGCTTGTGTGTTTGTTTGGTTTTTTTTTTTTGCTCGGTGTGTGTGTGGGGGTGCGTGTGTGTGTGTGTGTGTTGCACAAATGGTGAGGCCGGACAGATTTTGTTCACAGAGAAACTATGAAGGTAAACATGTGAATGGAGTGACTTGGTATCTGGTATCGCAGCAGAAATTTATACGCAGGATGTTGTAGAGATTTTTCTTCTGTAAAGTAATTATCAAACACAAAACACAAATGTAACAAAGTCAAGGAAGGGACTGCGAGCCTTAGTTAATAAAAAGTAATATTTATGCTATAGCTTAACATCCTGAAGTGAGTTTCTTTTCGTCTTTTTATTGGATGTTTTTCCATCTTTCATGCTAGCTAAATTTAGCTCCTCAGATGACAGTTATACTTGTCATTTGCTGGAGGCTTAAAGAGCCGGTTGGGAGGCATCAAGCTGTTTTCTCTTGCCTTCTCACTCCTTAAATCCGGACATTGAAATAAAAAAAGAAAAAAACAGTTACAGGAAAGCAGTCTTTGGGACAGCGAGACATACTTAAAGAAAATTTTACTTAATGCCAGTCTAATCCTTTTTCTGTATCTCAAAGTTCACAAATGGATAAAAAAAAAAAAACAACAAAAAAACAAACAAACTATCGCGTGAGCACTCCGCAAGGTCCAAAAGTGAATATTTAGACACTGCTCATGATCAAATTCTTTCTGCAACTTTGCTCCACTGGCAGATGCAAATTACATTTTGAGCTCTGCAGGATGACAATAAAAAATGGTAATTCAGTTAGCAACATTTCCATGCACACAAAACGTTGCAAGTGGAAGGCTTATCTTGTTGCGATAATGCAGTTTTCCAATATCCCCCCTTTCCACATCCACACACACACACACACACACCCACACATTCCCCCCTAATCACCAGGAAAGATGAGCTACTCTGAGGCATAAAGGCAAAAGAGAGAGAGGATTGTGTCTAAGCTGTCAGACACAGATGGTTGCTGAGGATGACGAAGGTGAACGCAGTGACATCAGGACATGAAGGCTCTTACAATGGAGCACATATCCAAAGGCCTTCGAGAAGAATGAAGGAAAGTCCTCAACGTCCGTTCATACGTCTCTGGCCTCGGACGTTTTATGATTGTTTTATTGAATATCTGAAAAGGCGGGACAGGAAGGTCTTCCAGATGAATCTTTTTCTCCTTTTTTTCCCCAGACCATCAATTTGAAAATTTGCTCTGGAGTGCACTTGTGTAATTATTTCCTGCTGATTAGTGATCACGTGACGCGTCCTTTGTGGACTCTAAGGAGAGGCTGGGAGAACGCTCCGGGGGAGGCACCGCGCCAACAGATCAACACAACAAATTTCCAATTTCTGTCTGGAAATGGCTTTCAAAACAATATTTGGTCTGATGCTTCTTCTCCATCTTTAAGTCTGGTTGTGGTTTTGTGTGTGTTCTGATATATTATCCTAACTCTGCCAACAGAGGAATAACCTTTAGGATTCATAAAATTTAACGTCCCTGGAAAAAAATTGCTTTTTTTCCACATTTTGTAATGTTACAACCGCAAAGTTCAGGGTGGAAAGTAATTGGCTTTCAAACTTTTTTTTTTTTTTACAAAACATCTTCTGGTAAGTTCATTAGAACCAAACCCTCTGTACTCTTCCTACCTTACATAAAATGCACTGCAAGTCGCTTCAGGCATCATTTATGTGCAACTAAACTTCAGCATAAATACAGTTGTTCTGCAAAGACCCTTGATGGTGGGAGGATCTGTTCACACAACATCCATTATTCAACAAATCTGGTCTTCAGGGACAAGTGGCACAAAGAAAACCAATGGTTACACGACAGCATGAAAGAATTTCACAATCCTCGTGGTCATAACAAAACGTCAGGCGACATGAAAGCTGAAAACTAACTTCAACGTCCTGAGTTCATCGCATCTAATAGAAATCATTTTGGCAATCCTAACTGATCTGAAACCACAAACATTTACAAAAGCATTTAAAAATAGCTTTTCTTTGTTGTAATATATATGTAAATATCTGATTTCACTGCAGGTGTTTGAAAATTGTTTGGGAGCAGAAGTTATCACCTGGGATGCAGTTCTGCTCTGCAAACGTTCTCCGTTTCTCTCTTCCTCTTTCGCTCAGCTTTCTGGTCGTCTCTTATTTTCTGATGTTATCCCCCACTTATCCTTGCGAGGCTTGCAAAACAACTGCACCTGCTCTATAAAAATGAATATAATTGTCTTTTTTTTTCTTTTCTGTGTGCTCAGAACAATACTGAAGGAGAAGGCGACGGGCTAAACGTATAAAATGGCACCAAATCATGTTTCAAGGGTGAGGCCGATGTTTGTGTGACAGAAGATATGAAAAAGGAGACGTGACGAACGACCAGGCGTGAAAAGGATACCTGCTTCCAACCTTTTCCAAGCAGCAAAGCCACAAAATATTTACGCCTCATATGAACGGATGACAAGAGAGAATCTGACATGACTGATTGCTGCGCTGCACCAAAACACCTGCAGAGGTAAATTATTGCATATAAGGGATATGGACGGATCATTATGTTTAGCAAAATGATATTTACCATCTGGCTTTGCTTGTGTTACGCATAACAAGAGATTACATTGTGCAGTCGCTCTCTTATGGCTGAAACAAAAAATGCTTTGTCATCATGCACCAAACTTTGCACATCAAGGCAGATACAACATAGACTTACTTTCTGTTGGATTCGTAGACAGAATATTTGGACTTTTTTTTTTTTTTTTTTTTTAATCAAAACAGTGTTGCCGTCTTCCCAAATGGGGTCTTAAGGCTGCAGCACGTAACTTTTATTAGATATATGTTCCTTACATATTTGTTGAAACTGTCCTGGCAGCATAACACGAGACAGATAATCTCCTTATGGCTCTGCTGTCATACGAACTCACACCCTACTTTGTCAGGAACAACCAATCAGAGCCAGGGGGAGGGTCTGAGCGCTGTCAATCACCCTTGTGTAATGTATTTTTGGATTGAATTTGAATTGACTTCAACACAGCACAACATAGTGGTAACTACGTCTATGGATATCTGTGACTTGGTTCCTCATTTCTCAAATGTTAGATTGTTTTTTTTAAATTTATATCAAACTTTACATCGAACTGCATAATAAACTCAACTGCATATTTATGCCTGCAAGGCTACTTTGATGCATTCACAGTTCGGCTCTTGCGGAGCGTCCACAGACCCCGACTAAAGGTGCACAGAGGCTTACTGTTTCCAGGCAACAGCGTACATGTGAAGATGTGCCCAGGCAGATCATCCACGCTTTGCTGAGCAAACATCGGAGCGGCAGAAAAATGCTTACTGACAGCACTTTGTGTGTCGTCTCACTTCTCTGGAGTGAGCGAACTAAGCATTAAAGGTGAAAAGCTCACCAGGAGCCAGAGTGCTTTTGAATGTTTGAGCTAATAAAGAAAATCTTTACTTATTTGTTGACTGTCTGCTGAGATGTCATTTGTTTTTCCTGCAGTTAGTTTTTGTGAAACTCCTATACAGTTACATTCTTTTAGTCATGTGCGGACATCTTGGGGTTGTTCATGCAAGGGGTGCGTCTGTTGCTGGGTAACCGTATTGGCTGCTGCACATCTCTTGAGTTTTCCACAGAGTTTTTATTCGTGCCAATGATATAGTTGATTTTTATGTATTAGTTCTAGTTCTTGTCAAAAGGTTAACCTAAATTTCCCCAAAATTAACCTTTTACTGACCAAATTAGAGCAGAATTGGATGAATAGTTGCTGCACCTTGTCAGCACGCACATGTAGAGCTTTATCTTCTGTTGATGCAGAGCGACAACATGAACAGGAACTAATGCAAATCTGGGGAAGCATTTTCTGCAGGTTTGTATTCAATCACTGAGATACAATATGTAGTAGTCAGTGCTACTTAATGGTCAATCAACTTTATATCTTGTAAAGATTAAAAACAGACGTTCCCTCTCGCCGTAATGAAATCAGCACAGCTGTTTTTCTTTTGTCCATCTGAACTCGTCTTATTTATGCCAATTCTTGTCTGATTTGCTTCCTCCATCCGTCTATTTTACTGCAAGTGCCACAGGAATGAAAAAGGGGCTATTATGTTAGTAGCATAGTTGAACTCTCAGACCTAACCACGTGTTTATGTATATTTATTGTGAATCTGTCTGAGGAGGCTCACACTGTGCTGCTGAGCTGCTATCTGCAGTGGAATTGACTTCTGGTTTGGCATTTCTCCAGATCTGCATTCCAGTTTGTGGAGTGTTTTTGTCCTATAGGATATTTCATTCAGAATACTGCCTCCACTTTCTGATGTCAGGGAGAGAGAATACATTCACATTGCTTTATTTTTATTTATTTTTTGTTGGGTAAATGAAACAAAGTTATCAGACATGCCATGTCGTTGTGAATTGGAGACAGTCCAGGGTGTGTCGCACCGATGCGTTATGCCAAAATGCCACACGTTGTACTGAAAATGGTTTGGCAGAGTTTGGGTTTTAGGAAATCAGTATCCATTGACATAATACTTTCAATAGCATGACACTTGATGACCTTGTAAATGGAAAGTTAATTGTTCACTATCCACAAAACATCTTATTGCTTCTGGAAATTGATTCTTTTCTGACATTTACATCATTTAGTTGATGAAGCATAAATTATGATGTTTTCTAGATGGCAGCAAATGAAAAATATCAATAGCTGGAAGGCAGAAATAAGAAAAACAACAACAGCAAAAATCACTGGAAAGCACTTTTCATAATGTGTGTAAGGAACCCCAACAATAACTAAATGCGGAGATATACAGACTGAGATTCGCCTCTTGTTGGTCTTTTGGAAGATGGAAAGCAATGAATACCAAATGGTGTGAGACCAGAGAACCATTAGATTCAAACTAGTGTAAAAGAAAGTTTAAGGTAGCCATATGAAAGAACATATGAAAAAGTGGGACAGAGCATGAACTGAGCTGACTTAATGTGTGCAAAACACCAGTTTACTCACAAGAGATGGAGGCTCACTTTCCCTAGAGAGGTCACATTTCATTGTTTTTATTATTATTCAACAACTTAGTGACGAGGCATGCTAATCATTAGCCTCTCCAAAGCTAACACAAGGGAGATGACTCCTCACTGGAAGGGTTAGGGTCAGGTTGGTAGCCGACTTTGTAATGGATATAATTTCCTGCGACAAAGAAAGATTTTTTTCCCGCTCTGACACAATGTCATAGAATGACATGGCGAGAACTGCTGAAAGTAAAGTTTGCGTTTAATGACTTGAGAAGGGTGGGAGTGTGACTCTGTGATGGGACCGTGACATCTACAAAGGAACTGATACAAATCAGGACAAGGAATCTGTAAGAGGTCAAAGCACTGCATGTTTTCAACCTAAATATAAAATCGAAACCAGCACAACACGTGGATTTGTTCTCAGAGGAATGAATACTTGTGTCATTCTGTACGTGGGCTGTAATTTGGTTTTCAGCCATCATTCCATGCAGTAAAGTAGTGCAATAAATTAAACATTCAGCATTTAATGGAAATCTCCTTCAAAAATGTAGACGTGACATTGCTGGACTCCCATATATTTCGAAGTGCATGAAAAGGACTCTGCGTTTTCTCCGAGTGTGGTTAACGAGCAGGAAGGAGCCTCATAACGAGGCAGAGTGGTGGATCTCCATAGCATCACGTCTGCCTGAAAAGTTTCAATGCTCTTTGATCTTCCGCTAACACATTTCTGTCGTCTGCGTTACGGAAATCCGTCTCATCTGTTTGATCATTGTACTCTCCCTCTGTGCAGCTGGGGCATTTGGTCTGTGCTCGTACAGGAAAACTTGTGAGGAAAAGCAAAGTGTTGCCTAAAATACAAATATCGATCCAAAAGTGCCACAAGAAAAAAAAAAAAATTGTAGTAAATTTCGTGGAGGGTTTTCTGACATAATCTCAGTGTTTGACGGTGATGAAAGTAACATTTTATTTTTTTTTATGTAAGAAACGATTGCATCGATCCTTTTTAAAGGGGTCATGGTTTAACACTGGCCTGTTTTGAAATGGATAAGTGATTCTATTTATGTTAAACATAATAAAAACTATGAATACAAACAGAGTGAGGATTCTCCAAAGTGACTGCTGTGTAGAACAAGGCCAAATTCGTCTAACGTCAGATTAAAAATGTAAAACATTTACAAAAACAAATCCATTCAGTTTGAACGACACTGTGCCCATATGCCACATTACAAACAACATTTATTTCAGAGAAAAACAGGAAGGTTTCTCCTCTTAAATGAAAACACAAATTAAAAAAAAAAAAAAAGAATTTTTTCAACTAATTTGACCTTAATCTCTTGCAGAACAAAATCTAACATAGAATTAGTGATCGCACTGTGAAAATGCAAGATAAATGCCATGTCAACTATCCATTTTAAGAATACTAAATAGATTCTCAAATGCTGATTTCTGCTACTAACGGAAGAAGAAGAAATAATATCCAAACTCACCAGGTCCAGTGTTTAAATAATCAGACCCTTTTTTAAAAAAAAGATAAATAATCTGTAATTAAGCACATCTTGAATTTCAAAAGCCACATTGATTCAGATGTTTGGAATCAATAAATTGCTTAAATATAACTTCTCTAATAACATGAAATAGGCTAAAACATCATAAAACGTGATAATGCCACAATTTAAAGCGATTCAAGAACCTAAAGCGTCGTTAAGTTAATGATTGTTAAAATAATAATTCACAGTGCACATAGCACATATTGAAAATGTGCTATATGTGGTTCTGTGTGATTTCTGAACAACTCAGAGTCGTCACATTGCCAGATTCTTCCTGGAAAGGAGACAAAGACTTTTCTCTGAGTTGCGTTGCCAGAGTTGCTGGTCTGAGAGCAACACGTTGACTGTGACGTTTCTCTTCAGGAATGAATTCTCTGGGATCTGGAAATCCATGCAGAGGAATCTCATTTGTTACTTTCATTCAGATTGATGCCGGAGGATTAAATGCCACGTTGGGATGTTTGCCAATCATTCTCACAGCTTTGCTGTTAAAATGTGACCGTTTTTCTGGTTTTGTTTGTTAAGTTGTAGTTTTCTGTCATATTCTACGTTTCAGAAACACATCTCTGTCCTTCGCGTTGTGTTTCTGTGTATCACGCCTGACTTGTTATTTTTCTGTTTTCCTTTTCTTCTGACCCCCGTCTTTGTTTCCTTCCAAAGGAAGAGAAGATGATTGTCAAAGATATTAATATTTCAAAACAACGTGATCCCACTGGAAAAAATCCTGCTATACTTTTTTGTAACCAGCATAGAAAGAAAAACACACTCTTTATTCATTCCTGCTGAAGAACAAGTGTTTGATAAATGCACCATTTTTATATCATAGTTACTTTATTGTGCCATAAAAATGTTCTATGTGGCCGGAAAACACACAGTACTGCCCCTTTAAATGAAATACTGATTCTACATTTCATTTCTACATTATGTCCACATATTTGTGATATATTTTTACTGATCTGATGCAATATCTTACTTTTAAACATTGTGTTTTCAACAGCTGTTAGCAGAAAATCAGCAAACTTACTAGAATACTATATAGAATAGAAACTATAATGTTTCACTTAATGAAATAAAATTACTTTTCTATTATATTCTGTCTCGCTGGAGATGATTGCATGACTGGATTTAAAATTTAGGTCAAATTATTCTAAATGAACGCAGCTTAAAAAGAAGAGTAAATAGTTTTATTTTTTTCCTCTTGGGCTTACGTTACAACATCACACATACGATTTATAAAACAGAAAACCAGTAAAACACATTTCATTTTTGTCCCTACAAAATAGAATAGCAGGAAGATCATTTGTTGTTGCCTCCTGCCTTATTCAAAACTCCAATCAGGTTTCCAGAATCCATTATCCTGCAGTTTTCATTTGCTGTCTTCAGATAGAGGAACTCAAAGAGGTGAGACGGGGAAAGAAAGGATGGCTAACAAAAAAAAAGAAGAGGAATAAAGAAGGCTAGAAAAAGGGATCAGCTTTGCAAAATGAGGTGGGAACTCAAAATCACACCAGAAATGAAAATTATGGCGAACAATATTAACGATGAGGCAAAAACATTTGCATTTTCATTCTGAGTGCATTTTGAAGGAACCATTCCTTTAAAAATTCTAATAAAAAGGGTATTTCAGTATTTTTCTATGACCTTCTATAAAGACAATCGATCCTTACATGAGTAAAAAACATTAATGTAAACACATTACATTGGACCAATAAAGACATTTACAATAGAAAAAGTAATCAATTGAATTAAATTTTTAATGGAAAATATCTGTGATAGCTGCTTGTAGGTTGCTATTTTTCAAATGGTTATCCTAATTTGATAAACGAGCCTCATCAGTGCGTGTATTCTGATTTATTGAATATGAACTGCATGAAAAAAACCCAAACCAACAGCATAACATGGCTCAGTCCTGGCAGGCAAGGTGTGAAAAAAGAAATGTGCTGTAAAGACGAAAGTGGAAAATTAACCACACTGCATTTGCACCGTTTGTCCTTTACTGTTCTGAGCTAAGTGTGTGGGTCTATCACAAAAATCACCTTTTCATTTTCCAATGTCATCCTTTGCACGGTTACCCAAACGGGTTTTGCATGCAGAACCTTCGGCCTCGCATTTCAGAAAGAGACAGAGAAAGTCTGGCATTAAATCCACTTTAACACCTGAAACCAATTAAAACATGCTAAAATTAGTTCTGTACCTCAACAAAGGAATTTTATTAATCTGAAGTGGAGCAGTTGTGTGTGTGTGTGTGGTGTGTGTGTGTGTGGGTGTGTGTGTGTGTGTGTGTGTGTGTGTGTGTGTGTAGTGTGGAGTGGTGTGGGGGCATTTCTAGTGAAGTTTTTTCTTGAAGAGATGAATAAGTGCAGTGATGGGGAAAAAGGAAGTATACTTTTCTTGTCTTCAGGTTTTAAAGTATAAATTGTTCGACTCCCACACAGTCAGTAAAAGTATTCAATCTTCTTTTATCATTTTCCAGCAATGAGTAAGTTTGGAAAAAGGAAAACCGAATGTGAATAACGTTTTATCTAATACTTCCTAAGGATAAGAACTAATAATGTTCTGTGGTTCTTGGGTTGTTTTTTTTGTTTTTTTATTTGCCAAAAAAAAAAAAATCACATCTTTATTAATATTTCAGTGATCAGTTTTTGGTTTTTGATTTACTGACCGAGTTGCTCTCATCAGGAAGGGCTGCTTTACTTCCCGTTTTGTCTCTGGACAATGTTCATTTCTGCTAGAACTAAATCCACCGCCAAATCAGTTCACCATCATTATCAATTTAAAGAAATAATGAAGACAACACCATCAAATACCTAAAAGAAACCCTTGAATTCAAAGGAGAAGCATCTTCATTTTACTCTGACGTACTTGTGGACAACAATCTGCTCTTTACTTGCCTAAAACTGTGAAAATGGTTGAACATTTGATGAGATAGACGCTGTTGCCAGCCAGCTGTTCAGTTCCAATAGATACAAACAGCAAGTTTGTTTTGGGTGTCGAGTTGGGAAAAAAGGACTGTTCTCTCAAACCACAAACGAGGCCCAATAACACCAAAAGCTTAAGGACTGACCTAAACGAAGCAAATGCCTGACACTTCTGAAACCCTGCTACGTCTTCAGGCATGTAGCCGTTTCTTGCTCTTATTCTCAGCTTCACACATCAACACCTTCCTGAAGCTGAACCCTGCAGTTTTCATGCCTTTAGTGTTATAGGGCCAATTTGCTTTTGTGTCGTCCTGAACGCAGAGCCGATTATCTTCCCTCTCAAGAAAGAAAAATTAATTTCCATTGTCATTTTCGCCGGGACTCTTGGTGTGTCGCTGTGTGTATGCAACAGAAGGAGGCCTGCAAACGGGATTTCAATTGAACAGGTGGAGCGTCTGGGCGCTTGGCTCTTTGTTAGGGTTAATTTTAGCTTTTAATTAAAATGTCTATTGTCGTTATTGTTGTCTCTAAGAAGTGCTCTTTTCACCGATGGTCCACCTCTGTGGATTAGATGCGACGAAGCTAATTTTAACTGTATGCATGCATCACCGTCATCCTCAGATTAGAGGCATAACACCCACTTAGTATTGGTTCTTCAAGAATGTGTGTGATGTGATGAAGCTGATGTGTGTTAACATTTATGGTCATTAATTGTTGTCTGGCAAGGCTGCTCGCCATTATCAGCGCAATAACTGGTGGCATTTTGTCCTTTGTTTCAAGCCTTCCTCACTTTAGTTTGTCGAAGACTGTAGAGCAAAAGCAAACAGCGACAATTAGTCTATCCTCCATAGTTTTCTTTTTTTTCTGAGATCACGTCGGAAAATGCATCACTATGTGCTGGTTGACATGCCGCTTTGAGCGGCAAAGGTTTTCAACTCCAAAGGCCCAAAACGAGTCAAATCGCACAGCAGTTGATGCGAAGCGTGCCACGACGCTCCCTCCATGTCTCTTTATATAGACTTTGAATGTAAACCAGAAGTGCGTGACGTTCAAAACGCCACTATTAGTTACCTGCCTACTGATGTTTTGCATGTAGACCAAAACTCACTTCTGGTCTAATCAGGCCAGATCAGCTTCTTCCATGTATTTGCCACAAAAATGCCATCTAAAAGCTTTCTTTAAGCAACTTCTTGTTGTGTTATGGCCTAAATGTTTGAGATTCATTCATCCCTTAGACCTCTGGTTGTCTTCTCATTTTTTATTTATTTTTTGTTCTTGCAAACCAACAATCCCTCGCCCTTATCCTCTTTTGTTTCTTCTTGGCTTTTTTCTTGGCTCCCTCCCTACTGTACCCCTCTCATTCATCATGGTAAACCATGGCGACAAGACGGTGCTGCTTGGTGGCAGGCCGGTTAGTGGTGCCTGACGTTCCCGGCCTTGGAGACAGCCTCTCAAAATGAAAGTGAGAGAGGTATCGGACGATATGGAAATGGCTGAGGTGAAACAAGGGCAACGGGGAGAGGAGAAGGAAAAAAGACTGAGGTCACATGTTCTCCCAGTGGAGCTGTCATTGGCTAACATGCTCCAATCTGCGTGCCTGTGTGTGTAGTGGATGACCTTGAGCGATAAAGACTTGGAGATGTGTGCGTGTTTGTGTGATTCGTCGTCAGGGTGGTGAAAGTGTCGGCAGCTGTAGTACAAGACAAGACATTGGTTATTCTTTTTGGTCTTCATCTTTAACTTTTCCTGATTTTCTGATGTGATGTAGACAAAACAGAGAAGCAAAAGAAATGAAATAGTCCTGATGAATTTCCAGCCTACTCAGAGAAATCTGCGATTTTATTCACTGCCCCCAAAACAGCTCAGGAACGGTTTCCAGGTTACAAGGGAAATGTTTTGAGACAGCAGTCTCTCACCTTTCATCTGTGAACTGAGCACACGGGTCACCACTTGAGGAACTAGACAGAAACATATCTGCAAAATCCAAAAATGACACCGTAATGCTTCTTACATCAGATTTTATGAATACAACAACACGTTTTAGATTTTATCCATGAGCACAACAAACAAGTTGGTGACGAGTGGGAGAGTCCATCCCAAGCTCAACCGTGTCTAGAACATGGACACTTTGCTTTGGTTACGCAAGGTTTGAATGTCCCCTTAACATAACCTTTGCCCTTTTCACTCCTCAACAATCTTAAAAAATGTCTTGTGCACTGCAAAAATCAAACTGCAAGGACCGCCTGGCCCAATCCGCAAGGGGAGGAAAATGAGAGAGGGTAAAAAGATAAAGCCAAAAAAAGCCAGAGGTGAAATAATCATCTTTCCGAGGTTGAAAAACCTTTCCAGCCTCTTTAGTGGTGTCAAACGTCATACCAACTCGGTGTATCTTTGTTTTAACACACCTGGATTAAAAAGATTGATTATCTTATCATTGTCTTGCAAATGATCTAATTATTTGATTCAGGTGTGTTAACAGAGACGTCTCTAAAATTCCTAGAATTTGATACACGTGCCCTAGAGCAGCTGGATATTTGTAATGTCCGTCCATTATCTATACCAACCTTAATGTTTGCAGGCCCTGAGAGCGGCTGGTGTCTATATTTAGCCGTCATTGGGCAAGAACTGAGTTTTAACAGTGCAGCTCTTAAACCCAAAACGCGTCGAACATGGCCAACTTTTGCAAACAACTGAGAAAGAAAAACGTGTCCACCCGACAGGATGCGTTCCCACAGATGACGGCGCAGTAGACGTGTCAGATCACAGAACCGCACAGAACGGTGCAACGATTGGTAGCGAGATGGCGCCATGACGCCATCGTTTCCAAAAACGACGAGGCTCACGCGTCCACACGGAAACATGAAATGGGCATTTTGAAATTTTTCCTCTCTGGTATCTGGTCTCAAAACTGATAGTTTCTGGTCTCCCAAGAGAATCGGATCCATGACGACGGACAGCCTAAATGACTAAATCTGATAATCCCGTCTCCATGTGGACTGGGCTTTAGATAGCAGAACAAATGCCAAGCACACACACACATTTACTTCCTGGTGCAGAAACCAATTGACTTTACATGCACAGTTTTGAACTGTGATAAGAAGCCGGCATATTCTGAGAGAACCCACGTGTGTGGGGAGAACATCCAAACTTCAAACCAGATACACTACAATTTCAGATTAAGCCTTTTGTGAGAAATTAGAGATGGACTCTGCATCTTGTAATTTGCATGACTGCCTTTGCTAGTTAAGACAAAATTCTCCTGGACTTTGTCTTGAGGTAAACGCTTCTCGCAGCTGGTAAATATCTTTACATACAGGAAACGCCTGTAGTACAGTTTTGTGTTTTTTTTTTGTTTGTTTTTTTAAATAGGATTACTTTAATCCCCACATGAGCAATATTTTACCCTCTGTTCCAGCTCGGTTGTGATATTTGGAGAGAATGGATGTTGGTGTTTACCAAGTGAGGTCAGTGACTGCTTTATTTTCCCAAGTTTGATAGCGATGCATCACTAAAGAAAAGAAAAGAAAACATTATCGGTGAGAAGCACAGTTACTAGCATCAAACTGTAATTCTGTTTTAAAACAAACGTTTGTGTTGAACCTTCTTGGCTTTTGCTGTAATATTTCTTGATTTAAAAAAACAAACCACACACACACTTTGGTAGGATTTACTATTAAAAGAATGCAAAAGCAGCTCACCTTTTATTTTGGTGAAAGAAATGAAATGCTTAAACTACAAACTCATTTTTATTGTTTGAAGGGGCTCTACTTCTGTTCGTATTGCTCCGTAAAAATTCTTAAAATGATTGAACTAACTGTATGCTACAACAGCAAATCAGAGACTTTTATTTATTTATTACGAAAAGGCTATTTTCTTAGGTTTATTTGGTTGCATGAAGGTTTTCAAGCGAATATTACTTTGACCTGGTTATAAGGTGTGCGGTTTCTTCTTCGGATAGAGTGTTTTTTTTGTTTTTTGGTTGTTTTTTTTACGATGAATAGAGAGATGGAAAGCGAGATGTGAAGCAAAGCCTCAAAGATTATTGACAGCAACTGAAGGCATTAAGAGACGGGAGAGGAGGCTGCTGCTTGCAGAAAATACAGCCGGAGGGAAAGAGTTATTGACAGCAGGCAGAGGGTGTGAATGAGATGGCAAAGCAAACAGAGCAAAAAAAAAAAAAAAAAAAAAAAAAAAAAATATATATATATATATATATATATTATATATATATATATATATATATATAAATAACAATAAAGTAAGAAATTAAAATAGAAAGCAGAATTGACATGGTTGATTGGTAGGAGTGGACATGAAGAAATGGCCAGAGGCAAAAGGAAGAAAGAATGTGAGAAAGGTGTGAGTAGGGGTCAGCAGAAGTGATAATAAGACAGGAAGTGTCTGAGAAGAAATTTAAACTTGCATTCTATCTTTTTTTCCCCACCATCAAGGATCCGTCAAGAAACAGCTGTAAAAGATTCTCGTGGTTAATGATGCAGGCTGGAAGATTAGACCCAGAAAATGAATTTGCAGAAGTTCTTCATGTATAACTCTTGACATCTGTCTCCTCCTTTTACTCTCGTCTTCATAAATCATGCCAGAAAACGACGAGAGCTCACAGGCAGGGAGTTGACTCTGGTGTCAATGTCTGGGCTCAGT
Source organism: Poeciliopsis retropinna (assembly GCA_010277075.1). Taxonomy (NCBI): domain Eukaryota; kingdom Metazoa; phylum Chordata; class Actinopteri; order Cyprinodontiformes; family Poeciliidae; genus Poeciliopsis; species Poeciliopsis retropinna. The sequence goes on from VMRM01000014.1 coordinate 19,833,359, forward strand.
CCTGGTGGAGAACACACCTGAAAACTCTTCGCCTTAGCAGTCCAAGTGAAAGTCATTCAGAGTACTTCAAAAAAAAAAAAAAAGGAGCAGAGTAATCACACCACAAGCCGAAGGCAAGTAAACAGAAACAGAAAAAGAAATCAAACGGGCACAGAAAAGATAAACAGAGACTTACTCTGGCTTCATCACTGCTCATCTGCCGCTTGTTTGATTAAAAGACAAAAAAAAGAGAAAACGTGGTTTTGTGGCAGTAGAAGTGAACTGATTGTTGGGGAACAAAACTATCACAAATGTTTTACAAAGTGATATTTTGAGCAAAGACCATAAGTTTAAGTCCCCCAGATTTTATTTTACAATGGGTGCACGCAGTGAAGCAAAACATAATCCTTATTGTTATAGATTCACAATTTTGTGACATTGAGTAACCCGGCCTTTCAATGCCAATTTCTATCGGAAGTGCAGTGGTGTCTTCCAGGGTGGCACATGCACACAGTGCAGCAAATCCCCCAAATCCTACATGTTTATAGTTTACAAACCACCTGGATAATTCTACAACTTAAAAGTTTTATTTTAATATTATAATAGTGAAAACACAAAACTTTGCAGCATTATCAATATGTGAAGAAAAAAAAAAAAGCCTAACAGTTTAATAAGGAATAGTGCATCATGATTCTGATAAGTTGGATAGTAAATGTATAATCAATGGTTGTTGGTATTTTTCCCCATAAGGGTTTTGTTCAGAGCGTGGGAATGTGTTGATAAAGAACGAGGATCTCGTTCTCATTTGCGGAAGAACCGACAGTAATGAAATATTTTAACTCTCGTAGAAAACAGGCTCATTTAGAAGATATTTGCAACTGTATTTGATAAAGCAGGAGTGTGGATCCTCTGTCAACACTGGAGTCACAAGGAAAATCCTTGTTTGTGCAAGAAAACAACCAAACATTGATGATACTTTATTGTTACAGATGTTCTGGGAAAATATTTTCTGTAATAATTCAGAATCCTGTAGTCCGAGGCGATGGCATTTCTCTTGCTTTTTTCCCCTCCATTAACCAAACTGAATGTGTTTAAATGTCAAAATGTGTCTAGATGCAGTTTTATAAAGGCAATTCAAAATAATGCACAGGATATCATAGGGACGTCAATAGAAAACAAAACTTTAAAATTTTGTTTATAAACAGTAATTGGGAAGACAACACGTAAATGTATTAAATGCCATCTGAACTTTGTTATTGTTCCTCCTGTACTCTGTATTGATCAGTAAAAGATACAAGTACACATGAATGATTTGTGCTGTACTTCCACATTTATATCTACTCAGTGTGGCCAAATGAAGGAATAAATCTATAAAAGCTCCATACCAGAGGCGCAGTCGGAGCTGGATGGATGACGCCACTTTCTTTCTTTTGCTCTGCCGAAACAACATTTTTACTTTTTAACCTATCATGCTTAGGTTCCTTCTGCAGGATTCTGAATGAAACCGGAACAGGATTAAGGTTTATCCCTCTGGACAAAAAGTTCATGAACTGGAGTAATCTATAAATAATTTTGGATCTTTGCGTTTGAATTTTGATCTTTTTCCTGCAATGTGATGATGCTCAAACATCTTTACATCATCATTATTGCTGCTATTATTTATAATGTGCTGCCATATATTCCCATTACCTTATTTAATTGGTTTACTCCTGTCCTATTTAGTTTTATGTTTGTATTTATTGAGCTCCTTCTGTCATTTCCAGGTCTACCCGGTTCCCTTCTCTACCAGCTGCACCCTGTTTGTAATCAACCACCTGCGTCTTGTTAGTAATTAAAATCCTTCGTATTTAAATTTCTGAGTTTTCAATGTTTGTTCCTGTATCCTCTTGTGATCCCGTGTGTTTGTTTTCTCATCCCATGTCCTGCGATTGCGCCAACAAGTTCCTTATGTTACTCCGTTTGTTCTTTTTGAGACAAGTTTAACACCAACTGAACTTGGTGTTCAAGTACGAGTCGTGTTTACGCAGAACATGATTGTGAATGAACAGAGCAAAAAAGATACTTGTTTGCTCATAAAAATAAATAAATAAAATAATAAAACACCTCAATGCACTGGAAAGAACACACCTGTCTGACTCCATTTACAGAGATGCGCCGGCAAACAAAACAAATGCACCCTTCACTCGTGGCGCTCCCGTACCTTAACACACACACACACACACACACACTGCAGGCGAGAAAGGTGGCGCTTTGATGGACGACAGCGACAAACTCTATCAGCAAAAGCACAGCCAGGTTACGCATGGTTTAAAATAATACGATCCTAAAACGAGCAGGCAGCATTTTAACACAACGCACAAGCAAACATTTCTCAGCCTGCTTGTCAGAGAGGCGAAAGCAAAGGATGCACACGTCTGCACAGAACAGCAGCCATCTCCAGATGACCTACTTGTGGTCTGTGTTAGCAAAACAAATTATAGGAAAAGGAATAAAAAGAACACAAAGAGATGAAGAGAAAGAATTAGATTAAATTAAAAGTTTAAAAATGATTTATCTTAAAATGTACCGTCTAGGTCACCAAAGTAAGATCGCACACATTGCTGTAGGACCAAAGGTGATTTGTCACTGCGGAAAGTGTTGCGGTTTGTTTCTTCTCCACTTTTTTTGTGCAACCCGGAGAAACGACTTGTTTTCAGTTGCAGGTGATCGAACCAAGATAAACAAAGACAGTTATAATAAAGTTGAAATGAAAAGAACTTTAGGAAATGTCCGTTTGTTCCTTTTCGCCGCTGACGCCGAGCAGTACTGGCTCTGCCTTTTGGCTGGGAAGGAATCATAAAGCTGCTGAACGGTGCGACATCCGTCAGTGGGGGCCGTGGATATTTTTGTCTGCCCGGAGCCATCAGTCCAATATCTGAGCCATGAATAAACCAGAGGGAGTCGACGCAGGTGAACCGAGAAAAGAAATAAGGAAACAAACTAAATGTCACACATAAGACAAACGGCAGCCAATTCAAAGTACTAAAGCAATTTCCTCCTATCCAGTTTGTATACCTGCGTAATCATGCAGAGTTCTGCAGTAGTCTGTGGGTGCTACGTCTGTTTTCTCTCTGACAGACACGCATCATGACCAATAGTTTACGCAGTACTGTGAAAAAGAGAAATATTAAACCAGCAGAGATTAATTTGCACGTAGAATGACTTCTTGGCTTTATTTGCCTTTTGCTACATTTTTCAAGCGTTCATTTGTGATTTGCAATGCCAGTAGAAATCTGTTTTGCTGAGAAATCTGCTGATCTGCAAGTCATTTCGCCCAAAAACTAATTTATCTGAGTGTACATTTGTTCTAATAAGCATCATATTTTAGACAAATGCGATATAAAAGTTGACCTAAACGTGTGAATATATTTAAAGTTTGCAATAAGGCAGGAATGTTGAGGTAAAGTTGTGATTTGTGGGCAAGACACTCAAAGAGAGCAGACGGGTTTTGCATTAGTCAGTGATGTAAATGAATGGTCTTAGGCACAATGAATTATTCAACTGATTGAGCTGCATTTTAATGTCATTGTCCTCAGGCGCCAGTCAGAATACTCCCACATAAACCTCTTTGTGTACACAGAAATGTAAAAAAAATAAATAAAAGTGAATTTTCACAATTCTCAGTAGCAGCACAGTCAATTTGAATGAATAGGAATACGTCTCTCCATGCAACATAATGTACTACTTTTAAATTAGCACCATTAGCCAAATGAATAGATAAGCATTGTTAAAATGCATTTTAACTGAGCAATGTTATAATAATATTCTGAATAGTAATTTGTGTTTGGAAGCGTCACAATCATTTTCCTGGGTCGTTTCTTGCATTAACTCTGAAAGATTTGTCACTTTTATAAGATTTTCTCCATCTTGAATAAAAACCTGGATGTTCACCAACGAAATCAACTAAATAAAAGGAATATTAGGCGACCAGCTGTCTGTCTGTCGACAGGTTTTACAGGAGCACAGAGGTTGTTTTGACGCATGTCATGGTGGAGCGGGCCGTTTTCTGAAGAGCCCAGGGGTCAAAACGTGCACACAGTAACGGCTTACACCCACTTAGATAGACACATGATGACGAGACAGATTCCACTCTGACACTTACACGGGAACGCTCCCCAAACCAAACGCACAAAGAGTAGCAAACAAACAGGCTCAGAACTTAATTAGAGTTGGGGTTGTTGCCTCTGCGGTTAAATTTAATTGGCCGTTTGTCAGACAATGGACTCATAATGCACAACAGCTGTTTTCATCCTGAAAAAAACCCCAGAACAAAGCAAAAAAAGAAAAACAAACCAAAAAAACCCCCCAGAGATGCTGGAGAACTGTAACAAGGTGGCCTTTTCCGGTTGGATTTTACAGTGATGATGAAGAGTGAGGCCGAGTCAGGTGGAAACAGCAGTGGTTTATCCTTCACGCGGCATCAATTATCATTTCACAGGTGAAACTGCAGCCTTAAATAGTCCCAGCAGTGACAGACCAAACCATCTTTAATTCACAGGGGACTCTCACTCCACCCACCTCCACCTATTTAAATAAAATACCTTTTACTCAATGCAAACATCCACTTACTTTTTCTAAATATTTTATGCTTTATCACTACACCATAATGAAACACCACAAACCCATAAACAATCCCACACACACACACACACACACACACACACGTTTCAATGGCCTCTCCCAGATCCTAAAAATAGTGTCTGGACACCAGGGCCAGTATTTGTCCAAACACCCTGGACAAGACACAGAAAAGACAGTTGAGTCACTCCAAACTAGCACTCCACACTGAACAGATTATGCACAAACATTTGCTCAGTTTTACCCATCAGCAGCTCATTGCTCTGAGGAACAATTATCCTCCCTTCACAGGCAACCAGCTCACTCCTCAATGAGGAGCGGCTGTGCAGAGCCCAGAACAAACAGCCACAAGCTAATCACTAAAAATACTCAATCAATACAATTAAAACTTCTTGTGTGCAAATTGTTTATGTGTAAATCTCCGCAGTGCTAAATAAAGTGCTTTTAAAGTGCTAGACGGTGACTCAGTAGAATAGTCCCAGTGATGAAGATCTCTTCATTGCAAGACCAAAGGCTAAAAAAGACAAGCCCAAGCCTTACATAAAACTGAACGTGTCGTGTAAAGGAGGTAACTGGCCTGTGGTGTATCATTTTTTGACAGCATATAGAAGAGTGTGTCACAACAAACGTGTTCGCATTTCTATGTTGACGTTCGTTCATTCTTTTTATTTTATTTTCTCTCATTTTTGAAATGTTCACAAATGAAGACCAGCTGTCGAGGAATGGCCCAAAACACATACAGCACAGACTTTTCCCAGAGAAAAAGAAAATACTCCCCATGGACATCCTCGGCTGAACAATCAAATATTCCAGCAGATAGACATTTAGCCAGCAGGGGGTCCTCTCCTCGTGAGGCTACTCTTCAGCAAAATTTTTAGACAAGCAGGTTTCCTTCACCAGAATGAGGCACTTTATACGCTAAATAACAAACCTGGTGGTGAACCACTTTCAGGTTATTTTCTGAAATGTCACATAAATCCATCTTAAAAAAAAAAAAAAAAAAGAAAAAGACAACGATGAAGACGTAGGATGAAAAGACTTACCACATGTTTTTTTCTGTCATATTGCTTATCCACCCCACATGACGAGGAGCAAATTGCAAATTACACTTCTTATGCTTCCTTGCAACTTTTCAGTAAAGATCAGATTTATAGCATGCACAACTATCGGAGGTCCTTTCAACAGTTTCTCACATCTAAGAGGTGCATCTTTGCAGCTCCTCCAAATGGGCTTCTTTCATATTCTCAAAATGTAAAAAAGTTCGGAGGGTTTTAATTATTCTTCCATGGTGATGCAGTGGGAGCTGATGGCTATGCTTGGCAGATAAAGACAGGTTGATATTTTAACCTATTGTTTCTATTAATATTAATTAAAAAACAATGACACAGATTTCAGCTCATATGGTTTTCAGAGCTGTTAACCCATGTGGTGAGTAAAATCAGCACATAATTATTTTTGAAAGGGTTTCTTTTCTAGAAAAAACCTTAATCATAGTTTTTAAAATACAAATAAAAGTTAGGGTTTTTTTTTTTTCCATGTTAAGAATTATAGTGCAGCGATCAGTAATACATGGAACTGTTATCTTCGTTGAAAGTTAAATCTTAAAGGCAGAGTTGACGTGAGGCTAATTGGTGTAAGAACATGAGGCAATTTAAACACGGCCCCATGCAGGACCTTGTTAAAGCAGAACAGATTTGATGCTCCGTGTGTGAGACTCCATCTCCAATCGAGCTGGCTTGCTTTCATTTAGCAGTGATCTGCATGAATGGTCGGGATGAAGAGGAAACGTGATGAATATGTGGAGTCTGTCTCCGATAAGCAACTCAGAGGAACCTCTGGCCTCACAGTATGAAAATTCAGCTGATTTATTTATTTATTTATTTAGTGTGTGTCACATTCATTTTTGGGAAGATTTAGTCCATTGTGATCTTGTTCTGGATTTTAGTAAAAATGTTTTATTAGTTTTAATTCTGCGATTTGTTTTTGGTTCCGACTTTAACTCCTTCGTCGGCTCTCGGTCCTGCGATATCATTTTGTGACTCTAAGAAGCGGCATTTCCAGCTTCCTTTTTCACCCCAGGTCTGCCGGATTGTAGGTTTTATTTCCACCGGTCTGTTTCACAAAGAGACAAAGCTGTGAGTTTACCTTTTACCTTCAGACTAAAAGGTTTTCAAAGTCTCGACAACTGCACGTTTACCTAATTTAATGTGCAATGCTTTTATATGAGTCTTCTCTGTCTAGCCGTTTGCTAGCTTTTACCTCCATGAGGACTTAACTACACCATGTGTTTTGAGCTCCAAATAGTTTTTTCCTACGTAAACAATTTGACATTGCTCTTGCAGTTTTTCTTGATCCAAATAATTCAAGGATTTTCTTGGTGCTAGCCTTGGCTGCTATCAAACTACAAAAAAGGGGCGGGGCATGAAGGGCCCCATTCGTATTTAAAGAAGCAGCACCAAAAACAAGTTCCTCTCTGATGCACCTCAGAACAGGTGCAATGACAACAGCGTAACTTAAATGTAAAAATTAGGGATTTAAAACCATATGTCCACTTCAGCCGATGGCTTCATATGGAAAAGATTAAATCAATTTATTCAATTCAAGTTGATAAACTAATATCATTCAGTACACAGATTAGTGGGACCATTGACAACTGTTGAGCTTCAGGACCTGGTATATGTTTTCCAAAATCAAGAAAGCGGAAATTAATATCTCTTAAACTTTTGAGTAACAAAGTTTCTCCTTTAATTGGAACCATTTCTGCAGTTCAAACTGCAAGCAGCACAAAGCCAATCTTCAAGCACAAAGAAAATCCCTATTTGGTGAGCACTTTCTGAAACAAGCAAACTGAGACGACTTCTAATTATGTTAAGATTGCAGTCGTGGGGTGTATGTCTCTTACAGCCGCCACGTAATTGGCGACACTGTTCTCTTAAGAGCAATGTCAGCGTGAACATGCAGAAAGAAAAACGCAATCCAAATCACAATGCATCACAATGACTCATTACTTTTGGTCAAGTTTGTGTAAAAATGAGTCTCAGTCAGTGTATTTGGAAAATGGCACCTTTAGGCAAAAATCTCAGAACCTTTTATTTTCTCATACATAACAGTGGAGAGAGACTCAACCAAGCATAATTGACACAAAAAATGTGCTTGTGTGTCTTCAAAGTTAGAGCTGCGTGTTTTTTAATGGTTGAATATGACTACTAGACAAACTGAACACTTGTTCTGTCGGTGAAGAGCCCATCAAGTCAAATAGAAAACAAAGGTTAACTAGAGAAATGGATAGAAATCTCTTACCATTGTCAAAAATAGAATGTTACGTGTTCTATCATTGCTTAAAATAATATAAAATCTTTGCTGTGGCGCAGAAGCAACAATAAAAGCTCTGTTAAATTATATTTCTGTATCAAAAATCTCATCCATTTAATAACAGTCTCCAACCTGTTGGACGAATCGATTTGATTGGTTAATTATTTTCTTTACCAGAAGTTTCTTAGCAAGCAATTAAAATTGGCAATCAAGATATTTCTGGATTTAGGGAAAAAAAAAACTTAGGATTACCCTTTCAAAAACTTTGGTTGTCGAATATATAAAAACTCAGATTTCGAAAAATTGTAATTGAGCTTCAATTAATTAAGAAATTTATATAACAAATGATAAAACAAACTGATCTGTTTTATTATTAACATTTGGATCTATATCATAAGATTGGAAACTGTCGACTCAGGTGTGCCGCAATTTGTATTTGTCGCATTTATCTAAGAAAGAAAAACATTTTGATACATCTGATCATCCAGAGACCTCCACACACACACACACACACACACACACACACACACACAGCGACATACAAGCAGCAACCCAATTATCAACACTTTAGCGGCCTCACATGGGAGGCTTAAATCACACACACAAACACGCTGATAAGCCACTGTTGACCTTGGCTGAATCCTCAGTGCTGACATTGTAAATCTGCTGGTTTCCTGATGGCTCACTGATGAGAGGAGAGAAGCACAAGGCCAGTTTCAACCAGTTCCCCATCCAGTGTATTAGACCTCTAGCTGAGTGTCCATATGGCGTTCTAAATATAAAGCGATTATTGCTCTTTATTCATGGACGGTCTGTTGTGTTTTCATTCAAATGTATTGTAATTTTCACAATTTTTTTATTTTTAAAAATCGTCAAAATGAGATTGAACTGTCCCATCAGTACGGGTATTTATCAATGAGTGGTTCACAGCTCCATTTTATCTAACTTTTTAAAAAATAACTCACTCTACATCATGTTTTGTATTTCAGAGCCTTATTTCCCTGCCTCCCTTATATTTCTGAACTCATGTATTTGCTCACTGTTGGTTTCTAATAAGACAGAGTTCTTCAGTGACACCTGTCACTGATTTTGTAAAGTTATATAATAACTTTTTTTTACTTGCTTTTCCCTTTTCTAGCAAATTTGTTCACCAGTTTAAAAAATTTATGTGAAGGTTACATGGTAAATCATATGTGTGAAAAGTTTTTAAATGATTTAGCAAGGTCTCGTCACAAAAACCTGAAATTTAAACTGTTGGAAAATGGCTGGATTAGCATATAATAAGCTTCTTATGCACTCAGATCATTTCACATGTATTAAGCAACTGAGCAAACTGATTTTAGAAGTACCTCTCTGAAAATTTCTCCTCAAAAGGAAACGTACAACAATGAAAACCTAAAACCGTGCAACGATCGTCATCGTGTCATTTCAAATGTGCTTGTTTGCTCTTGCCAACCTCCTCCCACTTGATGCCATGTTGCAGCTGTACACAAAGACTGAGACGCCAACACCGCCCCATTGGTCTTTTTCTAATTTAAAACATTAAGCAAGCCACGTTTGCATGTCTGCACTTTGGCTAAGAACGTAAGTGTGTGTATGCAACTGGAGAAAAGCAGAGAGAGCAGTGGCATGTCAGGAATTTTTTTTTTTTTACATGCGCTCTTGTTTGTACCAACAGCACTGTATAATATTTCCACTCAGTCAGGCAGCGATATTTTATCTGGGCCAGAGGTGACACGGTGCAGTCAGCTGAAGAAAGCAACCAGCATGCAGGCTCCATACTGTGACCTTCCAATTTACCGTCAATTGAGTCGCTGGATCACAGCGAGCCACCAGAGTGTTTGCATGATGGTACAGGAGCTTTACGCACAGATCGTTAACATGCCTCTGAGTGTACCACTCTATTAGCAGAGGTGAAATTATTCAGGGTTTTACTTCCTCGATCAAAAGGCAGGTTGATGTTCAGAAGAGGTTAAAAAAACAAAACAGTAAAGATTAGGCCTCTATTTTCCTGTTTATTGCATAACATTGGATTTGAAGCAAATCTTACTAATGCGCAGAGCTCTTATTGAAATTATGTAGCCTCTCACTTTGTACATATTGATGTAAAAAAATCCTACAAATCTGATGCACTGGTGAAAAATTGTGATGGTGAATATTTTTGTCAGGTTATGAGGTGTCTAACAAAGTCAACTAATGCTGATGGTTTGACTTTACATAAATAGTTTGTTTAATAGTTTGTTTGACAGTCACAAGGTTAAAACTTGGATAGCGTTAGCAAACAGAGATGACTGCACTTGCTAAAGATGACAAACTGCATAGGTTAGCAGGTATTAGAACTTGCAATCAGCACTGAACCCAACAAACGAAATAAACGGATCATATTTTATTTGTTCAGATCTTAATGTCGTGGTACAAATTCTTTTGTTATTGAATAACTTCTTGGGTTGCCATTCATTACTTTCATTGCAATACCCTACAATTTTCTTAAATTTAGGGGGTAAATAGATGACTTATTCTTTTCACCCTCTAATTGATATGAAATAAAAACGTCATCATCCATTAATCCTCTATTTGACAAGGTGTCACTGTGAACTTCTTCTCAAATCACATTTTGAGCATCGACACAAAGGACAGGACACATTCACCCTCACATATACATGTTAGCAGCACTGAAGCTTCTTAAAAACAAGAATATAAAATAAATATTATTATATCATGCAAGAATTATAAGTGCAGTTCATAGTTTGGTGGGATATGATTTCATCCAAAGCCCATGCTGACTCAGTCTCTTTCTCGCACACACACACGCACACACCCACACACACACTCGCACCTTGAACCGCATTAGCCAGCAGGTTCTTTTGTCAGCACATGCCCGCACCAACAGATGTGTTGTCATTTGTTATTAGTTCCTTTTCTTATCTTATATTTTTATGACACAAGTCTGACCCTCATTCCTGCTTGGCTAATAAATCTTAGTTTAATAGGACTTCATTTCTTTGCTGCACATTTCAAATGAAATGTTGATCTCAACGGAGTTTTAACTTGGTTAAATAAAAGCAACGAGTAAAGTTCTTCACCAGACGTTTTGTGAAACACAACAAGGCATTTATGTTTTCCCTGCGTGAAACACGGCCTTGCTGCCAGAGGCGGCTGGTGAAAATAATAATCCTGGCTGTTTTTGCCCAGGATTCCCTTTGCAGGACAGATTATTTTAATCTCAATTGGATTTTCCTGGTGAAAGAAAGGTTAAATAATTCTTGGTGGGGCGGCTGTGCCAACAGATTTCCTTTCCTAAATATCTATAATTCCACAATCGCATTCTTCATAGAGCAAGATAGCACAAAGAGTTAAAGTAAAAGGTCTATTCAATCAGTAGCAAAATAAAAAAGTAGAGAGCAAATTAACTGCAGCTACATTTGCTAAACTCTCTGATCTTTTTGGGGGGGGTTTCTTCGAATAACTTGGAAAAATGTAGTTGCATTTGATTTTCAATTACTTAAAAAATTACAAATTATTGCGTTAGAGGGGAAAAAAACATTTTTGGAATAGACTTTAAGAGTATTTATAAAGAAGTCTATTTTTTGAAAGCATATTGTTTGTCTCTTTCCAGGATTGTCCTTTATTTATATATTTAGCCGTCTTTGCATCAGCTCTGAGCAGCTTTTCGAACACTACTTAAGAAAAGCGATTCCCACACCAGGAGTCTGCCACTACCGTGTTTCACTGTAGAGAGACTGCGTTATCAAATGGTGCATTTTTATTTCAGTCTTTGGTCTCATTTGACCAAAGCACATTTTTCTGCTAAACATAAACCCGTAACTGTCAGTGTGGACTAATGTGCAGTGCTGAACGTAGGAGAAATGAAAATATGTTTTAAGGTGCACTAAGTAGTAAGGCACACTGCAGAGCAGCCTGGATGTAGCACACCATCAGCAGCCTCTGAGGAAACAGGTCTGTCAGATTCAGCTGATAGATTAAAGTGCTCTATATACGTTTGCTATATTTGCTCACCGTTTGATAGCTGCCAGACAGCAAGCTAAAAGCAGAAAGCAAAAACTGGATGTGTTTGTGCAAATGTGAGTGTTATAGCATAGACTTGTTACTATGGGTCAGACAAAATTAGGGCGATGAAGTTCACAAACTCCTCCCACACATTTTACAGAGTAAAGATTTAAAAAAAAAAGAGCATCCGAAATCGTTGGCATAACAACAAACACATTGTACATGTGATCCCCAAACATTTCATATTTTTATCTTATTTTTTCTAAAAATGTATGATTTTCCCAGACAGCTTTTGCAAGACACTATGTACTTTTATTCAAAAATTTACATAAACCATTTCAGACCTTCAAAGTTAGATTTAAAACAAATACTCAAGAAAAAGCTTTTAGTTGTGCCAGAGAAGTAAAAACAAAACAAAAACAGTCTGCTCTTGTACCCATGGCATGAAACACATTTGCTTTATCTTTCTCCCATGGATATTATCTGTACTTGGCCAATGTTGCCCTTTCTTATTGCGACCCCGTTGGAAAGGTTATTTGCTCTTAAGCTCTTCTCTTGTTGGTGCTCGCATAGATATAAACAACATCCAGAATTATTTCCTGTGCTGGTATTTGCATGTTTGTGGAGCAACCTTTTAGATTTTTTTTCCCCAAAAAAAGTTTCATAAGTAAAGTTAAAATGCCGTTTTTCTTTCTTTCGGTACACTCAGTGATACCCAGGGCCCCATATAGTCTGTACTCTTTTCAATCTATTGAAGAACGTTCAATCGCCTAACGTCATAACAGGGGTGAATTTTTGACACCATCGATATTGTGCGTCGCTGTCAGTCGTTGCGGGAAGTGATTGGCCCCGGAGACGCCGCCAGCAGAACGTGTCCCTGAAGCAGTCACGGTGAGCTTTTTGTGACGGCTTCATCATGGCTTGATAGTCGGAGAGAAAAATGAAGAGAGGGATGAAATTGGAAAAAAGGGTACAAAACCTTTGGGCCCAATTTATCATTTTGAAACTATTTTTGGACTTTTTGTAATAAATTAAGAATATATTTTGAAGTCCATTCAACGTCTCTCTGGCTGGTTTGTGTAAAACTCTCACAAGGTGTTAAACCTCCTCTAACCTGTTCATGAGTATAAATGCCCATTAATGTGCTGTAAAAATAAAAAAATGGTCCGACTCTAGGGAAGGGGGCAGTTGTCCTGTCAGACAATCAGTTCCCAACACCACAATGAAAGAAAACCTCATAAAAAGCGCATGACGAGTCAGTGCGACCCCGGTCAACACCACAGAGAGTAAAAAGCTCAGGGTCCAATTGACCCCATCTCTTAAGACCACAGGAGGATTAAATAAACAAGAACATCTGCATATATGCCAACATTTTAAGATTGTTACACACATAATCTGGAGTTCACTGGGTTTGGGAGAAGCCTTTAATTACACTTGCAGTCTCTGTGCTGCACTTTGTGCAAGCAGCCGTCATACCTTGATAACTCTGGTTTCTCCACGTGAATGCATAAATGTCACTGTGGAGTAATATGCAACGCTAAAGTTAGGAGGAATGAGAATATGTTGTAACCTTAAGCCCCAGGAGAGCTGTGCTGTGCTGAAGTAGTTAGTAAGGCAGACTGCAGGCCAGTCTGGACGTGACAAATTGAGGCTGCTTTTGAATTTCCCTAAACCATCAGCATCTCCTTCTCAAAGGAAATAGGTCTGTCAGATTCAGCTGACAGATTAAAGTGGTCTCTATATACACGTGTGTATTCACTGAGCTATGCTCGTTCTCCATTTGATAGCTGCCAGACCTCAAGTTAATAGCAAAAAGTATGTGTGCGTTTGTGCATATGGGAATGGGCAAACACATTGTGTTTATGTTTGCTGTTGTAGAAAAAAATAAAATACTGTGATTTACTAGTTTCAAACACATCCATGCACGCCTCACCTTGACAAAGCGCTTGTGGTTTTGCAGATGAAAGAACAGTTTTGGGGAAATGGCCCAAAAATATCATTGTGGGTAGAACAAAGAAATGAGTTTCACACTGAAGGAGAGGCATTGTGCAGAAGCTGAGGTTTGAAACTATACAGAAAATATAGATGCAAGAGCGACTTTATAATAGAATTATTCATAACAAGGAAATTGTTAGTGTGTGACGGAAAAATAAACCAGAGGGGGAAAACATAAATGTTGTAGAGTTACACTTATGTAAATAAACAAAACAAAAAACAATAAAGAGCCCTTCAATAGACTGCATGTTTTTACAAAGACACATAACATCAGTAGCAAATAATAAACTACAATTCAGCATTTGCAAGGAGCTGTGCTCAGTCTAAACCTCAAATATAGTTTGACTTGCTGCTGGCTGTTGAACTAAGACTGTACACCATGAAAAGAGAAAATGAGCTTTCTGGGTTTTGTAGGGGATCTGAAGAGGTTGCAAAGTACGGGCTCTTTGCACATCAGCTTCTGCGTTCAGGGAAAAGCGTCTCGATGGTTTCCGATCTATTGAAAATGGCATTTTATGCTGGGTATTTGCAGGGCTTTTCGAAGGTAACAATTAATGATGTACATCGATCCGAAGCCCCAACAAGTAAGCTGGAGAATGGTTTTGAGATGTACGCCGCGCTATACATTCACAGATACGATGGTGCGTTTTACTTCCTTTAAACTTTGTGGCTAACATTAGCTTATGCTAAGCTAAAGCTTTAGCTTAGCAATATTATCTGACATTTTTCTTGTAAAAATGTGCTATTTAAGTATGTAAACATTTTTCATCCATTATAACGGACAATGTTTTTACCTTATTTTCAAGTATATTACGTGCGTTTATTGTCATTAGTGTCAGAGACCAACTAATGGGGGATTTTTGGTTCAGGCTTTTTGCTTCCGAAGCCTGACGAAGCACAACAAGCCCATAGCGAAACAGTAGAGCAGCTCTGGTGTCGGGGTTGTAGTTCAGCTCACTGTTCAGGTTCAAAGTTGTTACTTTCAGAAAAATATGGCCGTGTTCCTTAAGGTCGCCGTGTTATTTCGTTTTATTAGTTTTGCATGCTTCTTGTGAAGGACGGTGTTTACAGCAGTGTGTACATGCAATTCAGATGCTCGGCTGTCTGTCTGGCTCTGGTCTGCTCTCTCATTCCCATACTTTCGCTCTTTCAGGCTGAATGCAGAAGTGATTCCATGGGAATAACACAAAATGGCTCCTTTAGGCTGAAGGAGCTGATCCGGAGTGAAGGCTGCAAACTTTGCGTTTTTTGTATTTCTTGTATTACCCACAAAATGATCAGTATTGCTAATAAAAGCTGGGCAAATTTACAAATCAGGAATTATCATGATCTGGAGGTAATATTGCTTCTTGCATGATAAGATGAAGGTTGACAATAACTCGATCTCAGGGGGAAATAGGTAATGCGTAGGGAAAAGAGCAAAGGAGAAAGATTGAGATGGGGGTGGGGGAAAAAAAGGCAACGCAAGAGATAACGAGCAGCCTAAAAAAAAAAAATCAATATCTAATTTTGTTCACAAACATCTTCACATAACCATGTTGATTCTCAAAAGGTAATCAGATCTGTTGCGTCAATTCAATCCAAAGAAGATGGGGATTCTGCCTCGTGTTTTCTGGGCTGTTAATTTTTTACTTAATTGTCTCTGATGGTTCTGCTCTTTCTTTAGTAATGGATGATTGATGAATATAATTGTCTTTACTCTGGTTAAGTGTATGAATTTGTAAAAGGCCACAGTCAAACAATTTATCTGCAGTTATCAACCTAAAGGTTTAATGCTGAGTCATGCAGTACAGTTCACCCACACAGACATAAAGAATAATGTCTTGTATATTCTCCATGTGATGCAAACAGAGGAATTATGTGAAGACACAATTTGATTAAAAACACATAAACATATACTCAATGTGTTTAACTCAGCACTCAGGGTTGTTCAGTTCCCACATTCAGATTTAATTCCTGTTTTAGAGGTAGTTGATTAGAGAGATAACCAACCAACGACATTCAGGTCCTCTTGGGTTTTTGGGAGGTGGATGACCTGGTGGCGAATGTCAACAACCTTCTCTGTAACTCTATGGACAATGTCATGGACAGTGGCATCCCAATCACCCTGGAGACCACTCTGTAGGATGCGCCGCTTACCAACCAGAATAGAAACACTATGGTATCAATAGTAGCACCCCGTCCATGTCATCAATCTTGATAGACCAGATTTAGCAGCACTGCCAAAGACTCCCTGCTCAAACGAAAGTCGGGCTTGGTGTTGTCAAAAAAAAAAACATGCTTTTATATCGTTTTATTTGAAACGGAGATGTTAGACATATTCGTGTCAACAAAACAAGTTAATTAACTCTTCAAGTATTATATAGTGGACAGAAAACAGCAGATCACATCGTTATCTATCACGTCAGTTCGGCGTGGCTCTAAACGTGATTTCCACGCTATCATGGTGGATAGGTGACACAAGTTACGCTGAAGTGGGGGTGAGGACAGTTGGTCAAGGCTAGGCCTGTCCAAATTCACAGCTTTTCTCTTCCAGCCTTAGTTTATTTACATTCTTTGAAGGATGCAGACCCTGAATTCGGACACAGTCCGTGGAGTCTGCACAAACTCGAATCTGACGAAATCATACTGGCTTTCCCGTGGCTCACAACAGTGGAGCTCATGGTGGGAAATGCAAAAAACTGGACGTTTACAACACTGATAATCCTTCGGGAGCACCATCAGCGCTGCCCGGAGAGTGAAATCCTGACCCTCTTCGGCCTGAAGGAACAGGAATGGGAGCTCCCATTGAAGATAGGTGAAGTGGGCACGCCCTTACAAAAAAATCCCACGAAAATCACATGTGAAAGTCACGTGAACACATGAAAACAATACAAGTGAATGATGTGAATGACATGTGAAAGCACATGTATACGTTTGATTTTGGAACGTTTCGTGGTAAAATCACATGTGATTCACATCATTTTAATGCATGTTTCACATGACGTCTCTTCATTTTGTAGGACATTTCTGCAAAAAACTTGCTATGAATAAAAGACATACAACACAAATATATTTGATCAAAAAAATAATCAATTTATTCCTCTTTAAAGCTATTCAGAAGATCAAATAAAGAAAAACAAACAATTTCAACACACAAATTGCAGCACCGCATCCAGTCAGCCACAGGACGACTTGACTATTGCTTTGTATTGCTTTCCCCTGGCTGCCTGTATAAAGACTAATTCAAAGATTACTTGAGCAGAAGGTATGAAACAATCTAATTACAGTACATTTAACTTAATGTAATGTCACCTCTCAGCCCGTCTCCTGGTGTCCTTCAATTTTTGTGCCATGCAAACTTTGATGTCACAACATCCTTGTACACTTTATTTTATTTTGTCTGTATAAAACAATGCAAAAAAAGTATTTATCAGTTTTTAATCTAGAACTTTTTCCCGGCCACATTGATGTAATTGCAAAGGAGTCTATGAATGCAGCCTGTCCTGTGTTCAGGTTGTTGTAATCCTTCACGATGACAGCCAGAAATGCACTAATAGACTACAAATGTAGTACAAGAAAAAAGATTTGTTAAATACTACAACAGCTGTGATATTTAGAAACAACATAGTCATTGTACTTACCTGATTCTCCAGTTCCATGTCAGGACCAATTTTATTAATGTGAAAGTAAAACAACTTGTATGCGTTCACTTTTGACAGAGGGACAAAAATGTTTTTTCCAGCAAAAGCATCATGCACATCTGATGATGAGGATGGGGTGAGGAGTCGTGGAAAACAAAAGTTAAAGATTAGTTTCATTATCATGACACCTATTTCATTTAATTTTACAAGACATTATGCAAATCATACGATTGGAGTATGAGAAAGTATTAACTTCACTGATTCATACAGTTATTTTCTACATATGAATTAATAATAAAGCTAGCAGTTTATTGTACTGACTGAAATTATTCCTTTCATTAAAACAAGATGAACATAAATCAGTACAAAGAATTTTTGTGAGACACATGTATGATAATACAAAGTGAAAAGCGTGTGCTTTGATATATATTTATAAGAATTTAAAATCAAATTTACATTTCTCTGCTAGAGATTTTCTTGGTAGCAGACTGAAGAGGAGTTACAGGCAGAGCAGAGGGAGATGGTGATGGAGCAAGGAGAGACGATGGAGCAGATTTGATTTCAAAATCTTGTTTTCAAATCAAAACAAGAATTGAAATACTAAATCCTCCAGAAGAAATTTGAAAATGCAATCCTGCAGAAAAAAAACAAACACTGGAAGCTTCTACAGCGAATCTTGATAGAGGTTGTTCAAACACAGTCCTCCAAAAGTCCCAGCAAGAGAATCTGGTTTCTTAAGAATTAAGTGGATTGTTTCGTTGGCTGAAACGATTCAGAGCAGCAAGGAAAATAAGATAAAATTTGAAAAAGACCTGCGTACACAGGAGGTGTTACTTGAAGGTGGTTAGTTTAGTTTCTCTCACCCCAGTGAGAAAGGAATTAATGAAGTGTGTAACCTTACTTTAACCTCGAGCATGTTTTTGCAGCTGGTCTTCTTCTTCTGAGGTACTCCTCAGTTGTAAAACTGTCTCTGTTTACTTTCTGTGTTCCCCTTTTTCCCGTTATCAGGATAGTCCCCTCCCTTTCTGTTAAAGCAAATAAAAGGCCAGCTTTGAAGACAAAGGCCAGAACAAATGGTGAGCTGCTTGAAGAAGCAGCTTTCTATCACCTTATCCCTCTGCAGAAGTTTGGTTGAAAAATCAATTAACGGTGTCTGTGGTTCTTTTTATTTAGGTGAACAAAATACCTAGGAGGATTATGCAAAACTGAAAATGCAAAGAAAGACGCTCTGACAAAAAAACAGAAGAGCCACAGAAGATACTGTAATGAGAGAAAAATTGGAATACAGACTGATATAATTCGCGAACAGGAATGTAGGATTATAGAACTAAGTAAGTTCTGCGACTCCATGAACTCTGCCCATAAACTCTGCGTTGTCTGAAGCTCCTCTTTCTGTGTTCCCAGTGTAATATAAATAAATAAAATTGTGCTTTATTGCACATTTATTCTTTCACTTTTTGTGTATTTTTAAGAGAAATATCTCAATCTGAAGTATTTAGTGTATAAACAGCTAACGTGACGAATTAAAAATAATCTACTCTGTTAGAATATTTTCACTCTTGAATTCTGCAACAGCTGCTAACGAAGTCGTCCGACCAGCTGAGCGCTTCTTGTAACTGTGATAATTCCTGGGTCGAGACAGATGGTTTGCGGGCTCTGCGTTGCTTTAGGCTGTGTCCGGGTCCAGCTTCGATGTGTCTCAATGCGCTCTTTAAGATGTTTTGTGTTAAAAAGAAAAAACTAAAATAAATAGAGTTTAATTACTAGAAAAAATACAAAACGGCAAAGACAAAACAGTTTGTGGAACTAAAACTACTATTTTAAATAAGAATAGCTGTAGATTTTTACAGTAGTCTTTTTATATTTTGATGTTTGTGCCGTATCACTGATGCTTCTTCCTTCTGGCGATTTTTTTTTGCCTCCAGTTTATCTCTTGTGCAAGTCTGCGATGTCTCTTAAGCTCCTCTTTCTGATCATCGATTTGCTTTTGTTTTACATCCAATGCGATCTTAAGATTGCAAATCGTGTTCTCTAATTCTCAAAGCTCTGACTTGCTTTTTAAGCTCGATTTTATGGGCCTCTGAATCATTTCTAAATGATTCAATGTCTTTTGCTGAGACATTGAGACATCGGTGTATTTTCAATCTTGGGTTGTCACCTGTAAGCTCTCTTATCTGTTTTTCTGTGTCCAGCGCTTGTTCTTCGTACACCTTTAGTGCTATCACTTTGTCAGACAGGTCGCGCCTCCCTGCAGTTTTCAGACATTAGAGAATTCGTCTTCTCTGCAAGACTTCGTTCCATGGTTTTTAACAGACCTTCTAGAGCCTGAATTCAACAATAGAGCTCTCAGCTTCTTGGGCTTGCTACAAGCCCAAGAAGCTGAGATAAGTGTATATGCAACCAACATAAGAGTTGAAAAATAAGATTAAAGACATCTCATTTTCAAACAAAGATAAACTTCCGCCCATTCTGTCAAAAAAAGAAAAAAAAATCAAACTGAAATCAATGATGAAACCCTGAAACATTGTTTATCTACCGCCTCTTCAAATCATTTCATATGGAAAGGCAAAAACATAAAAAAAGTATGCTTGACTGCTGAAAATATAGTATCTGAGAAAGAAGTAGGCAGAACCTCAGTATCTGGGGTCCTGCAGGACATGTGGGGACAAATCTGGTCTTGTGGATGAATTTTGGTAAAGGGGAGCATTGTATTGACATTTCAAGAGTGGTCAATGATAAATGTTGGTTCTTCAGGATATTTAGGGACAAATTGGGCCACATGGGTGGATTTTTGACAGGGGGAGCGTTGTATTGACTTTTCAAGAGGGGTGGTCGGCCCTCTGTCTTTGGGGAAGGTCCTGTCAATTGGCGGGACAAACAAATTTTACTTCACCAGTAGCTGCTGGTCAGCTGCAGAGCGTTGGCTGCCAGGATGTTTTATAGGACTGCTAACTTCTGAGTTGAGCTTGCAGTGAGATGGCAGTATGGGTTATGGTGTTGGTATCTATTTAATTGTACTGTGGCTGTATTATGTATTTTTTTAGGCACATAGTGCAAATTTATAGCACATTCATATTACCTTCAGTTGTTTTAAAAATGTTATATATTACATATGCTTTTTAAAGAATTTTTACTACGTAATTTGAAGCCTTAAAATCGGTTCTCTGTCTCTTTAAAACTCCTGCTCTTTCTGAAACTCCGCCTTCAGGAAGTCATCACAACATGGATCCTATTAACCTTTTAACAATGTCTTTACCAGCATTGCACTGAGTAGTAGCTTGTATGATCAGCTCAGTAGATGTGCAGTCCCACCAGGTGTTTGCTAATTGCTGCTGGCTAGTCCGAAGGAGCTGAGTGGGGGAGACATAGGGCAAGGCTGCTCTGAGGCGGAAGCTCCAAGAAGGTGGTGCTTGGTCCAGCCTAGCGTTATGCACAGCTGAATTGTTGTCACAGGAGATTAAAGTATTTATTAAAAATTTTATAAAATAAAAGAATCAAAGCAACACTCTAGATGTTTTCAATGAGGCAAAAACATACATGATGTAAAAGCTTTCCATTTTCTTCAGTGATTTTTTTGAAGACAGACATATTTTTTTTATATTCCCCTTTGAAATGACAAGTATTTATTTCCGCAGAGATGGTTGAAGATGTGAGAGGTCGTTGAATCCTGTTGAGTAATGCTTGTGTGGACAACTGTTCCATTTATCACCTGCCAGTTCTTCACCAGATGGCGTCATGCTGCTTGCAGGTACGTCTCAGCGCGAGTCACAGCATAAGAAGAGACTGCTGCCAGAGCATTAACACTCGCAGTAACTTCTAGCCTTGGTGCTCTTCTAGCGATCTGCTTGGTATTGATTGGTTTTGTTTTCCTATCAAAGTCTCCAAGACAAAAACCCGGCTCTCCATCCAAGTTATTCCACGGACCCGTAGGTGATTCTCAGCCGCCAAGAACCTTCCAGACAAACCCTTACCTGGCTGGCAGCTTGGACCCGTCTCTTCTCCGTGACTTTCCCAATGTGCTTAAACCTGCTCCGGATCTGACCAAACAGACGGACCCGTCCATTCTCAGCTGTGCTGAACCTTCACACAGTGAAACTCCTAAATTTTTCCTTTTTGTAAATAAATCATGAAAACTGTTTGTCCGAGAGTTTCTGCATGTGGGTCAGACCAGCCACTAAAATCATATCATATTGAGTAAGGAAACAACGAAAATCTGAGAGACAGGGGAACAAAAAAAGCATTATTTAGCATATCATTGATCAATAATCCCTTCAATGCGCAGAGTAAAATCTTGTTTGACTGATGGCTCCAGCCACATGGATTATTCTGGTAAGGTTTCTCATTTTCCAGCCTAGAAACTTAAGTTGTGTTATGTAATGGATGGGTTATGTAAATGTCAGTAAGTCAGTCTAGAAAAATCACATTATGGTAATTACTACTATGTCATTAAACCTTAAGCTAATCCTGTCATAGCACAATGACTTTACTGTAACACTTCATTAACCGTTTATGTATATTACATTGTGTTTTTGAGTGACTGGGAGTATCAAACATTCAGGTTTCTTAGCAATGGGGGTGGTTTTAATTATAAATCTGTGTGGTTAAAAGCGCTGCTTAAGAACGATCTTGTGAAAGATCAGTTAATCTGCCATCTGTTTTAGAGCAGCTCTGACCTTATCCCCGATATACATTCAACACGGCATAAGTGATAAATCCCTTATTTGAGGATGAACTTGAAAATTGCCTGATTTTATAATTATATTTTTTTTGCCTAACTGGGCACGAGCTGAGTTTCAATTATAAATGTGTGCAAATCTTAGTCTATATTATGCTGATGTAAAAAGAATAAATAACATTTTGAATGGGCTCTTTGCAGCTTCCGTGTTTAGGAAAAAGTGGCTTGGTTTTTTCCAGTCTACTAAAAATGTCATTTTACGGTAGGTGTTTGCCAAAGCTAACAATTAACGATGTACATCGTATTTGTAAGGTGGGATCCAAAGACCCATCAAGCAAACTGGAAAAAGGTTTTAAGATGTAGGTCTCGTCATACATGAATATAAAGGTGAGTTTTACTTTAAAGTTATTTAAACTTTGTGGCTAACATCAACTTTAGCTCATGCAAATACGCAATACTCTCTGACATTTTACTTATACAATTGTGCAATTTAAATATCTAAACATTCTTATCCTCATGGACAATGTTCTTACGTTATTTTACATATTTAAGAAAACAGAAGTGGGGTGAATAACCCAAATTTTAAAAAGAAAAAGGTTTGTTGAAGTGTACAAGCTTACCTCGTGTAAAATCGGATGTAATAATCAGATCCTGCGAACCTCTAATCTAAAGGTAGATTGGATTTTCAGTTCTTCGATTTGGTTTGTTAGGCTCTTATTTCTTCTTTTAATTTCCCGTTTTCATTTATTGCCATGTCAAGGCCAGCTGGTTCTGGGACAGAATAATCATGATCTGCAGAAGCGCATCGCACAGGCGGATCAGTTTCTCGACTGTCCTGGTCTGCTCACTCGTTCCCATACACTGGCTCTTTCAGGCTGAACACAGAAGTTAGGGTAAGATCAACAATCTGTGTGGCCTTGGCCCGCTGGCACCTATTATTTATCCCGAAGGACAATATGAGCCGCTCCACGTGGCTGGGGATGATCGGCCCCCTTCAGGAGCACCTTGGCGTACTGCCACTTAGCCCCTGGAAACGCGTCTATCTGAAGGTCTGGCGCGTCGAACGTGGGGAACCGGGCCACAATGGAGTCCCCCACGATCACCCATTTGCGGGTGACAGTAAGGTCCAGTCATCCATTTTGTTGGGCGTGGGACGGCGCCACACTCCATGGCCCCCCGGTGTTGGCGGCGGCCGTCACAGCAGCACAGCAGGAGGAGAAGCAGACGCAGCGTTCTCAGGGAGAGAGGGAGATACCCTGGGAGGTTGTCCAGGGGTTAGCTCCACCCACTGTGGGAAGAGCTGGTCCAGCTCCTGGCTGGACCGGTCCAACAGTGGCGAGGAGGTGACTTGAGGTCGGTTGGCCTGGGCGACAGGGACCTCCACATCGACCAACTGTTCGACAGCGGGCCTCAGAGTGGCAGACGTCGCCCTCATAGTCCGAAAGCTGAGGCTCAAACAGGTCCTGGCTATGGCCTGCCGAGTCCTCAGCTCCCTGCAGATGGCGGAGTTTTCCTTGCCACTTCTTGGGGGGCCTAGCGGTAGGTCCCACTGGGAGCTGGTCTGTCATGGTCCCCACTGACTGAAAAGCCCTTCCCCGACGGTCCGTGTCGGGAGCAGGGTGGGCAATGTTCTGGTCTGGAACAGCAGAATGATTCACCCGGGCGGGTTCAGCCACCGGCTCCGGGGGAGGGTCCAGCCACCGGCTCCAGTTGAGACAGTCGCTCCTTCAGCCAGGCGTGGGCTGTCGCATCCTGCAGGCGGGTACCCACTTTTGTTGTGGGTACCCGCCTGGTACCCAAAACAAAAGTGGCCTCCCAATCTCCAGGACCAGCCTCCAACAACAGGTCCAGATCCTTGGCCAAGCAGGCCGTGTAATGATCCTTCAGGATGAGCACTGTGGTCCAAGTCCACTCTCTAGCATTGGCGCTGAACCTGAGGGGCGCGTCCTCCGCGTGGAAAGCGGGCACGATGACCCCCACCAGGTGGTCAATCAGTCCTCCGTGGAATCTCCTGCCACATTATTCAGGTGGTGGGTCACCTTAATAATCCAGTGGACGATCCGGACCTTTTTGGCAAAGTCCGGATCGTATGACCCAATCCCCCCTGGTTGGGAAGCACTAGGTCCTCCTCTTCGGGCTCCAGGCGCAGCACTAGTTGCTGGCTTGCTGGCGGTCTGCAGCGCGGCGCTCCGTTGCGGTGCCACCTACGCGGACATTGCCGAGGCTCGGCCACTGGCTCAACTCGCAATGGTCCCACAGCAAAATAACTGGGACGGTGGCTGCAGTAGGTGGTTGGACGCCAACGCGGACTCCGCTCCATGAACTCCCCTCGAGTGGGATAAGCATAATGGCGGTGGGGGGGTGTCAGGCGGGCTCACGGCCTCCGAACTACCCGTGTCCACCCCGGGTCCTCATGGTCTTCCATGTAACTAAGGGCATTTTTCTAGCCCAACGCGGACCCGGAAGGGTAATATATATATAATCCTAAAAACACTCAAACTATTTACAAAAGTAAAACTACGTCCATGGGAAGGACCAAAAAACGGAGAATAAACTAAAACTTATCACTTCCGTGACGCTAAAATAGACTAAACCAATAATCCATCCCGACAACAACTTTTAATTACAGGCAGTCAGAAACAAACAGCACTTACACAACGTTTCGGAAATATTTTTCCTTCCTCAGGTGTTTAGATGCTGTAATGCGTCTGGTCCGCCACATTTGCACATGCGGATGTGACGTCAGCGCCATAGGTGCTAAGGCAAAAGGCAACACCCAGGGACTATGACGATAATCAGGCAGAGGTCATACACAGGAGGACAGAGAGGCAGTACTTGGGTCAGGGTCCAGAAATCCAAAACAGAAGGTATCCATGAAGGACTTGGCAGGAGGGGTCAATCCGTGACCAGAAAAGGGTAGAAGAAACACTGAAGGCTTGGAAGGTAATGTTGTCTCTCTCCTGGCTCGTGTCTGTCCATAATCTGGCAAGGAGGCAGAGGCTGAGAGGTGTTTAAGTAGGGCGGGGTCCAGGTGGAACAGGTAGGCAATCAGCAGGGGCAGGTGAGCTGAATGAGTGATTGAACACAGCATGGACAGGACAGAACATGAATTATGACACGGCCGTTATATTTGGAAGACGCTGCGCACCGTGGAACACAACAGTGATCGTTGTATTGCTTAAATTGCTTTTGAAATACGTTTTTGTCTTTACTTGCTGTTTTGGTCACTCAAAGCGAAAAAAAATAGCCGCATTTGCGCATGCGGACGTGACGTCAGCACCGTAGGTGCTAAGAGCCCATTGCGGCGTTTTCACTAAATAAGAAATTCAACTTCCTTATACTTGGGAGCGGCTACATATATGCAGCGTTTTGGGGAAATTGAAGTTGGCGATTTCGAAGAAGAGCTACGAATTCAACAACTTTTTAAGAACTGTGCGATGTTGTGTGAGCTCTGGTGGAAAATAATCAAAACCAAACCATCATAGGGTATACTTCTTATACCCTATGCCCTATACTATACCCCCTACTTTTACCTTTATACTACTTAATGTCGTCTTTTCCGGTAAACATGCAGCTATTAATCATGTGACTTGTATGATGCAAGAAAAAAAAAAGTACATCCTTTGAAGTTCAGCGAAATAAATCTATTTTGAGACACCTGGAAAACCACCTCATCCCTGCACAAAACATGAGTGTTTAAAAAATTGGCATCTTTCCACTAAGCAAATTAATTTTTCTAATTTCATTTTTGCTCTATTCTGTGTTTAATGGAAACGCTGCTACTGACATCTTCAATCAGTTTCTAGTAACTTCTAGAGATTTATGACATAAGGAAATATATTTGCTCTTTCCCATTAAAATAGAAAATGTTATTTTTTGCATCTCTGGAGTAGACGTCTGTATAAAAACACTGCAATTCTTTGTTGACAACTCACACTTACTAAGCAGAAGCTGCTGAGTGCAGAGTCACTCTGCACTTGTATATGGAAATCCTGCATTGCAGTCAGGGCTCTGAGAGCATTAGTTCAAGAGCGGTGTGCTGCATGATTTGCTTTTCATTTCAAACCTGCAAGCCAAAAACAGCTCGGTGACTGCCAACTCGGATATCAACTGTGGATTGACTTCACCTGTTTAGCCGCGTCGATTTCTCACATGAGCAACTTGGCCGCATGAGGCTTTTCTTAAAATTACTCGAAACAAACGACCGAAGCTCTTTGGAAACAACTAATTTAAATAAATAAACCAGGACAAATAAGTCAAATTGTTCTCATTGAGTCTAATCATTATATTGTGTGTGCCATTCAGAATTCACCCAGGAATGCCTAGAAAGATCTGAAAAAAAAAAAAAAATCTGATTAGCTCTTTATTCTGTAAGCAAGCATATAATTTATGCAAGTACTTTGCTTGCAGTAAGCTCAAAGACTTGACGTTCCTCCATCTACTTGAATAGTTCTGCATAAACGCCACATAAGGCAGACCGTGCAGAGGTGCCCACGATAGTTCCACTTATGATTGAGGTGACAGGCACATAATAACATGGCTCTATGGTTAATGGCTCCCACACAGTCAGGCCTTTAAAATGTATTTCTCTCTGAATATATAACTCCTGCCTCCACCCTTCCCCTTTTAAACGTGATGGGATAATACATCTAATAAAGGCAATGATTAGTTGAGAAGCCAAACACCAGTGCACACAGACTTATTCTGAGCCCACAACTAAAATCTCCACATATGTATGATCTTTTTTGTCCACTTTCAAATGTGCCTTCGTAATGAACATGCTTACTTTTATTAAAGCTGTGACTCTATAAAGTAACCAATTGAGTGGTGAACACACCGATGTTTTCTCCTGTCAGTATATTTCTAATATATCTCAGATCTCTGAACCCACTTAAGAGACACATTGGTTGTACGTTTAAAGCCATTTGCTTGGAAATCAACACTTGTTTCAAGAGCATCCGGATCCACTTCATTATTTATACTTCTTTCAGTCATATGAAGTCTGCCGGTACAATAGAGCTGTAAGACAACCCACAATATGATTCACTCCCCTGTAAACGTCACAAACTCTTTAAGAACTTGATTTTCACTTTGAGTACTACAAAAGGGAACCTGGCCGATGAGGAAATGACGCCCTTTACACTTTCGGATTATGGACACCACCAACAGAAACAGCTCCAAAATGCATCTACTTCTTACATTTTGAAGCAGCCAGGTGTAATTGCGAAGGTCTATGTGCTTTCATCAATTTCACCACTCTTTGCACTTCTTTGGGATTGCGAGAGTTTTATAGACCACGAGCTATTAAACTAGCAGATAGTGATTTGCAACCAGAGTGCTTTCTGAATGCTGACAGATTTCAGCTGGTTTCTTAGCGTTCCTTCAACCTGTGTCAGTTTTCCCACTGGCTGTAAATCATTTGTCCAAAAATCTGTCACATGCAATCCCTTGTTTCAGCTGGAAATTAGACGCTTGTCTCAAATCCTGTTTCCTTTTGCCAGAATAGCTTTAAATGCAGCACTGGACCTATGACTAAGTGGTGGATTTGTGAAAAAAGAGTTGATTATTTATTTTTTCAAGGTAAAAAAAAACAAAACAAAAACGGTGTCCTCTTGTCCCGTAGTATATTTTTCTTTTGGTTTTCTTGAGATAAGAAAATTATCTAGAAATAATACAACTCTTATTCCTTTGACAACATATCTGCCTGGGGGGAGACACATTTTGTTTTGAGCATACAAAGTGATTTAGAGTGAGTAGAGTTTGTTCTTGCATTCAGTGTAATCCTTCACTATTTTTTAATTTCTCGTGCCACTAGAGGTGTTTGAGACATGCAGACAGGTGTAATGGGACGTTTAAGGACCTTCCTAATAATATAATTTCTCAGTGAAATAGACATTCTTTGACATTTCTAACAAAATACGGCATTTAAAAACCTCCGGACTCATTGTCGGTTCTGGAGCAAATCTAAACAGCATGTGATAAAATGCATCATTTCTAGTTAGGAACTTTGTACCAAGACTTCAATGAAATATTCACATAATAATAAGAGATAAGTTTTGTTTTTCATAACCAGCTTTTACATGTAATATGTATTTACGAGTGGTCCTTAAACCCTCAATGGCCTTCTGCATCTACAGTCACAGAAGGCTCACAAAAAGCCCAGGCAGGTCATGTTGACCCAAACAAGGATAGCAGAGCAAACTAACAGAGGTAAAAAAAAAAAAAAAAAAGAAGAAAGAAAAGAACAGAACAACTACTGTACATCCAGTGACTGGCAAATCCATCACTGAACATGGAATACTTTTCAAACGTAATTTTGGTCCTGCAAAACCAGCCCAGTATATTTTCAAATTCTTCATACTTTCCCCCGCTACAGCTTATGGTTCTTAATTTATCGCTTCTAGGTTTTGGCTGGGATCTGTTCATAAAAGACATAGTACCAATGTTTGTGTGCAAAAGTGTGTAGGTGTGTGTACCGTCTCGTGGTAGAACTGCAAAATCATCACTGTTCCAGTTAATGTTCTGGATATTTGTGATAACTCACGCATGCTACTGAGAGCGCTATAAAAGTCAGGGAGTAGGAACAAATAGACCATTAAATGAACAAGGTTTTATATTGTGAACCCTGCTCATGTTAGTGAGTGATTTCATGATTGCGTGTATTGTCAGTAGACATGGCAAACATTTGAGGGAATTAAGAAGACAATACTGCTAAAGTCCCCACGTGTCCTGGAGTTTAAAAGCTTTATTCTTGTTGCATAACGCAGCCGATTGCCTTCTCCCTTATGTATACTTGACGACATGTTTACATTTGGTAACTTGTGCCATTATTATTGCGTATGAATTTGTAAGTTGTTTCCTTTTATTTTGATGTAACCGGGCGTGTAGGTGGTCATGAAAAGAAGGCGAGGAAGTTTTATGTGTGACTATAAAGGATATCTTCCAATTTTCTTGCTGCACTGAGCTGTGACAACACTCCAAATGGCTCAAAGGTCAAATTAGTTCCATTGGAAAATAGTTTAAACGGGAGAGACGGTGGGTTTATGTGTGTGCATGAGCATGAAAGGGGGGGGACCACAGTAGCTTTTATCTGGGGATGTTATATGACATCCATAGAGCTTAAGCAGATGGCATGAAGGGTGGCTTCACTGCCGCATGCTGTTTATTGTACTGTCACTTTAAATAACTCTTAACAATGTGTAACTAAAGGTGATGATGTATATCTTATAGCGGCTGAAGGAATGGGTGTTAGTTTAGCTCGGTGGATAGGTAGCAGTTTCAATAATGTCATTCATTATGACATTATTTGCTTTGAGATAAATCACAAAGCATGTGATAAAATGCTTTACATCAGAAAACATCAGATGTTTTTGATGTAACAGTTGCACTGCATTGCAGTGTTTTTGTGCCTAGAAAGAAACTTGGGTTTTATGATGTTGCTGACAGAGAGTCAATTTGAGCTGGTTTAATTTAATTAAAGTGCTTCAGAATAATCTGAAAATCCAAAACTCTTAATATGTTTTGATGATGATCAGTAAGATATAATATATATATATATATATATATATATATATATATATATATATATTTGATATTAAGAAAATTATTGTTTCGTTTTAAGGTTTTTCCATTTGGTCGGAGTATCTGTTGTTTTCCACAAATGATCATATCTGACAATTTATTTCCATTTGTGTCCAGTCGGACAACCGCGCCATGCAGGGATTTGACTTGTAGAAAGTGTCATGTTCTCAGTCAGTGAAAGTTATGGAGAAAAAAAAACTGTTACTTTTAGGGTACAGCCAGAACTAACAAAAATAACTTAATGTCCCTAAATCCTCTTAAGCAGTCAAACTGAATAAAGTTGGAGACGAAGGAGCCTTAAATAAATTTGAAAGAACATGGGGCAGCGGCTGAATTTAATTCAACATGGTAAGGCAAATTTGTCAACTGCTGTCAGAAATCCTAATTCTGACTCCTAAAGCAGCATTAACTCAAGGCAGGAAGAGTCACTGCAGCAAATAAAACCAAATGAAAAGGTTGAAAGAACTCTTAACACTGGTTCTCAATCCTAGTTTTACTTTAGTTGGTCGAGGGAGCTAATGCATCTATTGCTCTTAAAACTAATGTGAAACGAACAAAGCTCCTGATGTGATAAATAGTTTTCCAATAAGATAAAAGGTATGCAACTAAAATCTGACCACAAGCCAAAAACCTCTTCTGAATCTCTCAGACGTCACTGAAAGCCGTCGGAACGTCTCTACGACTGCAGCCACGTCATTTGGGTGAAAGACAAGAATCTTTCAGGATATAAAAATACTTAATACAAATCGTCACTCTGATCCTTTCACTTCCACTTTAAACATCGTTCAAGACGTCAAGCCGGCACTTATTTCTGGGACACCAGAACACAAAAATGGAGCTGAGATGGGCTTGTAAGTGGAAGCAAAAAAAAAGAAGAAAAATAGAAAGGATAATATTCCTCTTACATAGTCGTCAAATGGCTGAATTTCATTTTAAAGAAAACTTTTCAGTCTGCAATTATATATATATATATGTTTTACCTATAATATTTACTGTGTTGCCTACTTATGAGCTGTGCTTTTCCTGTTTATTAAATGCAGTAAAAACAAAAAAAACAGATGACATTAGGAAAGTAAGCTAACGGGACATGAAATATTCTGTGATGAATAAAAAAAATCAGATCCAACTGGTTCGGTTGCTGCTGTTATAAATATTAGAGTTAGATTCAGCTGCAGGTCTCACATAGAAGATGACAATGCACTGTTAGCCAAATGCTAACACACTAACGAGCAGACAGGCCGGTGACAGAATAAACATACACAGCCTAGTGTTAGAAGTAAGAGTATATCGTTAATAGTTCTTTTTCTAACTTCGCTCGGTGTTTCACTATGGGAATCGCCTCAGCGTGACCCAACTACGGAAGCTCCAATGACGTCACGTCTGTCCGTGACAGACAGGTTGAGCCGTGACTGTGGCTCCACCCACCATCCAATATCACGGCCAACCTACCCCTCTCAACTCATTCTCGCTTTCTTCCTGTGTGAAGAACTACAGCAAAGCTCCCTCAGGACATTCAGGCTAGCTTGGCTCTGCTTAACCGTTCGTAGGCGTCCGTAAGGAAGACGCCGCTGAACGCAGTACCAGGACAGGCCTGGACTGTGCTGGGTAGGTGCTTGGAAAGAAGCTTTTTCTTTTTTCAGTTACACAGACGTTTGAAGCAGCTACCACGTAATGGCGGGCCTCTTTTATAGCTACTCTGTTTCAATTAACAGAGTAACTAACGTTTGTGTTGGCTAAGCTAACGCGTAAAGGCGGGCTTAGTGGCTGCATAGCGGTACATCGCTAATATAAACAGTTGGTAAAGTTCAGCTAACGTGTTGCGGTGAGCAGACTTTATCTTCAGCTTTACAGCTAACGTGTTAAGACGAGCTATAAAAGCTTTTAGCATGGCTACGGCTCCCACCCCCAAAGGGTCGGAACTGACGGTTCAAGAGGCTGTAACCCCCCCCCCCTCTTTAACTAGCGTCATGCGGGGCCTCTGTCTCGCTGTCTATGGCTTATCCTCTTTCCCAATCTGCACGTTGCTTAATTAGATGCAGAACACCTGTGCCGCTGCAGTGGGGTGTCTCCGGGTGTATGTGGCACCTCAAGACAACCAATCAGAAACATGTAACACACCAACCCAAATACTTAGCCCAAAATAATCTAAGAAAAGTATATAACTTCAAAATATAACAAATATTCCAAAGCAACAATATAAAGAACATGAATCTAACTCAAAAAGAAAAAACGAGGCCACATTACCACACAGGGACCCACACCCTATGTGCATCGCTTGTATGGGCGCTAAACACGCTCAGGCGTCACTGGCTGACCCTCAGGGGTGCCAGCATGGCTCGTCGATGCCAGAAAAAATCCTGGAAAGGCGGCTCAGAGTAGCTGTAGCGAACAGCCAGGACGCGTGCCTCTCACCACCTTCAGCTGTTGCGGCAGGTGAAAACCATCAACCATTAGCCTCTAAAAAGAGCTGGGCGGACATGATGGAGGAAGAGTCCTTACCCATGCCTCCTCAGTCTCATGTGGAGCGGGGAACTCCAAAATGGGCTTGGAGGAAACGGAGGGTGATGCAAACTCTGACCTCCTCAATATGGAAGAAGAGGAAGATGACGTCTTCCTGGCTCAACTGTCCAGGCCGCCCAGCGGAGCGTAAAACGCCTCCCCTGGGCACAGTGACCTGTATGATGTGTGCAGACGGACTGCATTAAAATTGGAACATCACCCGGCCAGGAGCCCAGGATGCAGGCCGTACAGACCACGACTTGTATGATGGGAAGAGACTGCCACCAGTCTTGCCATCAACAAAACAGCTTTTACCAGCTGTTCCAGCTTACACGAGAGAAATGAGCTGTTTTTGGTCTAGTCCAAGTTCTGTCAGCACAACCATGGCCCCTTCCCATTCGCAGGGACCTTCTGTCTCAAGCTCAGAGGGAGATTTGTGCACCAAAACTTTTACTTTGTGCTGCTTTGAAGATATTAATGAAAGGTTAAGGTCAAAAGCTTCACCAGCCCCACCCCCGCCCCCCCATTTTATGAAATCAGACAAAGTTGGTATCAAACATTTGCACACACCAGCACAAACGTAGAAACATTTCTTTAAATCTTTAAAATGTTAGCGGCACAAACAAAAAATTTTGCTTCACAAACGTAGCACTTTGTGACATTTGACACCAATTTTGTCTGATTTCATAAAAGTGGGGGGCTGATTGACCTTTAACCTTTCATTAATATCTTCAAAGCCAAAGCAGCACAAACGAAAATTTTTGCTGCACAAACGTAGCACAAATGTTTGACACCAATTTTGTCTGATTTGACGAAGGTGGAGGGGGCAACTTCACTCAGGTGAACAATGGACCTGACTGATTGGCTAACTCATTGTGGATGTGAGGGGAGAGAGAAAGTGGCACAGGGGACTTGGAAATAAATCCAACACTAAAGAATAACTCGACATAAAGAAACATAATTAAACTAGAGTAACAAAAAACTGAGACAAGAAATAAACTAGAGTCACTGAGAAGGACTGAACTAAAGTAAAACAAAAATAAGACTGTAGAATAATAAACAAACCTAAAAACAGCCCAGGATCCTAACTAACAAAAAATGCTCCATTACTTTGTTTCAATGTCCTCTCATTAGTTTCTGTTTTTTTAACAAGGCAACTGGAAATGAAAAAAGTAGACACATTGCTTTACTTATACTTCTTCTTGGGACAAATGTATATTCTAGAGTTGTCTCGGGATCATCATGGTGAGAATGTGAAGTTGAATTGAAACTGAACATTGTGAAGGTGAATTTAAGTTGTTCTGCAGGTTTTCTTGCTGAGAAAGAAGGTTTGCATGTGAACCTTTTCTTTGCAAAATGTCCTCTTTAGTAATTCCCACGGAAACTGCTTCTCAAAAAAAGTTACAAGTCTAATTCAAAGCTAAAAGATGGAATTACCTGCAGCAGAAGGTGTTGTTAGATCAGCACTTTTGCAAATTTGGCAGCACTGAGAAATCTTCGTGCCAATATGTGCAGTTTTTCATCATTAAGCCTCTGCACCTCACACACACGCGCATATTTGCAATTTACATTAAGCCTCTGTAGCCGTTTCTCTCAGTGAGAAATCATTGTTGGGCTTATTTTCTGGAGAATGTTGCTGTTGGATAATGACCCCTCACTGTCCCTGACCCTCAGTGAGGAAACGGAGCGCTTCCAGCCTGACTGATGGACGGATATACGGCCAGACCGCACAGCGGGATTATTTTATGGTAGATGCAATTTGGTGATTTTAATTCCACTGAACGTGGTGTGGCTCACAGCTACATTTCCCCATGTCAATGAGAATTAAACTTACATGAGCTGAAAGTAACTTTAATGTTCAGCTGCAATGCCCTCAGCTCCACATGGTTCCATTTTATGCGCATATTAACTCCTCTGCCAGTCTCCTACGGCAGGCCAGCCATTGCACTGTTTACTACGAGAGGGCCAAAGATGTTTTGCAAAACAATTTTTTTTGTGATTCCTAGGAAGATTCCATGTCAAATTTTGTACTCATAAGGCTGACTGTGACTTGTTCTGTGGGTTTTTTATGTGGAGCGGTGACGCTTATACCAGGCACATGCAGAGGAGGGGGGCAAAGGGGCCCCCCTCCTCTGCATGTGCCTGGTATAAGCGTAAAAATAATATTTATTTTATAACATGTATATAATATTTATATATATATATATATATATATATATAGCTGCACTTTACTGTATGGCTAGCTTGCTGTTACTGTCTCTTACTCTGCAGTAGTGGAGTCACAATGTCTGGGATCATGAGTGCCCCCTGCCGTAACGCTAGAGAACTGCCTGCCTCACCCTGAATCTGTTCTTTGCCGTTTCTGATCGCTCCTCAGCACACGAAACACGTTACACACACAGTTGGTGACAAAAAACACTGTACATTATATACATAAGCTAAATTATGGAAAATCAGTTCGTATATTAAATGTTTTTAATCATTTTATTGACGACGTACAGACAGAAGGAGCATGCTCTCATACAATGGCAGCTAGTGCAGTTTGCAAGAGGTTGATCAATCCCAGGTGAGGAACAGCTGCTGCTGCCTCACCAGCTGCACTTCTGAGCATTTGAACGGGAAAATGCAAAAATTAAGTGATTTTGAAGAAAAAAAATCATCAAAATTGATTAAGCTAAATAAAAAATAAATACTTTACAGTACAAACCACAGTACTGTGTGGTTTGTACTGTAAAGTATTTATTTTTTATTTATATTTTTCCATTGTGACAGGACTCTGTGCCTCCCCTGAACACACGTCACTGCTGCTGAAGATGCTCTTAGAGTAAAACTGACTCATTTAACAACTTAGTAACTCATTAATAAGAAAGAAATGAATACATGCAATCTCAACTGACATATCTACAGCTTTGCAAAGGTCCCTGTCATTAAGAAGCTCTCAATTAAACATTAAACCATTAAACAAAAGAGAAACTGAAATTAAATGTGAAATGCCCCAAAGTTTATACTAGCACTACAAAGAAGATTTTTTTATTTTTTAACAAAACATTTATTTACAATTGTTGCTGGATACAGGCACAGATGACACCAAGAGTTGTCTTTGAGAATTAAAAAAGGTTTTATTTACCTTATTACGAAGATTCAGGCTGTCACACTAGGTACCTAACGCTCCCCAGCAGAACGGAAAATGGTGCACTGCCTCGCAAACGGCACGTTCCAGGAACACGCATAAAACAGTTGCATTAAATGACATAAAGGAAATATCAGTACCAAGGATCAAGGCACGAGACAGACACAAAACCAAGTTCAGAAGGAATGAACAAGCTACAATGAAGAATGAATGAATGAATAATAAACAAAACAAATTGGGTGGGGTACCCGTGAACTATAATACACACAGTAGAATAAATAAATAAGCTAATAAATTCGGTCCCTCACATGCTCCCTCACTTTAGAGATGTCGTCTCGACATTCAAGTGTACCTGGTCACTAATGCATGGAGACAAAAGAATGTAATGGGCTATTATACAGGTTACATTACAACCTTCTCTTGAGCTACACAAACTACTGTGCACTGCAGCACTGATGTAACAAGTTTAGCTTTTTTGTTATTTTACCAAGGCCGCCAGTAATCTTGTACATTTACACACTTAGTGGCTACTGTTCTGTTCTGTCTGTGGAACTTGGTTCTCCAAGTGCAAAACATGTCAAAGTCTGTGTTCTCCTTTTCACTTTCCTTGGGCGTGGACTTGGCTGTCTTGCCTCTACGGCTTGTCAATATCTGAGCCATGATGTCCACATCCTCAGGTCCGGTAATGTTTGCATTTTTCTCAGCAGCTTCTGTACGATCACCCTGACCATCTTCTGCTCTGGTTCGTTGCCACAACTGTCCATTTGTGGCACAAATTCTGCAGTCAAGGGGTCCAGTGCAGGTGAACTGCTGGTTGCATTCCTTTCTGAACGTCAACAAATGCAGTATGTCTTTTTGATGAGTTTCCAATGAATGTGTAAAGTTTCTCGACCAAGTTGAAAAATGTGACAAAACATATATTTGGGCAAAAGGTCAAAGGTAACAAGGTGACCGAAGGGCTCATTATGTTATTTTTCTTGCAAAGTTCAAAAAAATAAAAATAATTTTAGTACAAATCAAAAAAACAAAAAACAAAAGTAGCAACATAAAAGTAGGAGTTTTGATAATCTAAACGCATCAGACCTGTCAAAAAAAACGAGTGCTGGGGAGAAAAGACTCTTGACTACTTGTTAAATCTTTTGTAAGCTCCTCAGACTTAATCAGCATATTAAAACAAAGCCAGGTAGGATTTGCAGACACCTGCTTAATGGCTTGCACTTTTACCGTCAGAGGAATTGCTATGACTCGCCTCGAGTTCTTCCTTTTTTGCAGGGTGGGAGGAAAGGGAGGCGTTACAGAGTGGGTGTCAGAAACAAAACATTATGGTTTGCAGTATCGATCCAAGCCATGTTAGAATGACCTGAAGACAGGTCGCCTGGGAAACGCTTTCATCTCGCTCTCTGTCTCCTGTATCGCTGCATCCGGATCCGTCTGGAGTTCTTCTGTTTGCTCTGCCGATCAAACAGAGCTGATCAGATGAAACTCAAAGGTGCTTCCAAATTTAAAAACAATACTGAAACCATGAAAAGTAGTTGTTTATGATATTAAAAAATGCATCCTTCTATAATTTGAAGCTTAGCTTTCTAGTTATTTTGTGGTATTCTTTGTTCATGTAGGTTATCCTTCTGTTAACAAAAGGAGGTTTTCTCTGTGTTCTTTGATTAATTAGTCTCCCTCCCTTAGTTTCCTCTCCTCGTTCTTTCCCACAGCTGTTCAACATCCCACTGGTGAAACTCACCTGGTTCGCATGTCAATGATCATCTCTTTTGTATTTAATCTCCTTGGTTTCTTCTGTTTGGTGCTTGATTTTTGTCGCTTGGTTTGATGTTACGGACCCTTTAAGTAAGTTTCTTGTTTCTTTTTATTTCTAATTAAAAGCCTTCAAATTAACATCCTGCTCCCAAATTTCAGTTGCTGCTCCAACCACTTATACCAAGCGTTAGAATGGCCCTGCCAAAGTTCAGACCTGAATCTAATTGGGAATCTGAGGCAAGACATAGACATTTATGCACCCAGTAATTCTCTGTCCACTTTGACTGAGATTGAGCTATTTTGCAAAAAAAAAAAAAAAAAATTAATTCATCAAAGGCAAGATGGTTCTACAAATATTGACTCTGATAGGCTTAAAACAAATGCAGATCATATACATTTTGTTTTCATGTAAAATATATCTTTTACATGCTTACATATTTTTCAATGCTTCCTTCTGTTGGTTTTTTAATGAGCATACTTTAGTTGGACACCATGTGAATCAAAGCGGTGCAGCCAAGAGGACGACATGACATTTGTTTAAATAACACATAAGAGAATAAACTTTACAAATGACTAATATGATAACGACAGATTAAATATATAACTAACTCCTTTTGATACCTCCACATTCTTCCACTGGCCTCTCTGTATGTGCTTCTAATTTATTAGCTCTCTAAACCAGGCCAACAATTTTGTCTGCAGCTGTTTTATGTTCTACAGTGCAGGCTAAAATCCAAGCTGGTTTTCCAATGTGCTTTTGTTTATTCCCACTGCGGATCTCGGGGTGGATAAAGCTGAAGATGACTGTGACATCGACTGTCTCCCTCACACGGGAGGAAACAATCCTCCGAAATCACCGCTCAGACAAAGTCTGTTCGGCTCCTAACTCCCCGCTTGCAGAGAGACAGAGGTCTGATAGCGAGTGTGATTGTTGTCTAATCTCTAAATCCACATTGTGAAGATGGATGGCTGAAGTTTTTTTTTTTTTCTTTTCTTGTTTTCAGTCCCTTTTCCTATATTTTTGTCCAATTGTCTATCTTGATCGTTTTCAGTCAAGCTGTAACTGCATGAATGCTGGGTCGACACGTGCCTTGAATGGTGCGTTAAAGCTGCAGTATCTCGTTTTTATAAACAATATGTTTTTCACAAATTTAATTGTCACAATATTTTGGTAATAAGAAGCAGATAATGTGTGGAAAAATTGAGCTCCTCTGCCTCCTTTATGTAGTCCTAATGTAATTGGTAGAAATGTGCCGTTCTTAGTTAGAAACAACCAATCAAAGCCAGGAGGACGATCTTAGTGCTGTCAATGAAGCCTGTGTACACATTGCTTTCTGCTACATTACAGCTCTTTCACCTCATATAGCCTCCCACCAATGCTCAGGCAAGTTAGCGTAGCCACCAATGACGGCAGATTAACAGATTTTCTGTTACAATAAGTCATTTCTCTTCCATTTGCATATTGAGCAGCGCATACATGAGCTTGACTGAGAGCGATAAGACCTTCCTCCTGGCTCTGACTGGTTGTTTTTGCCTGGGAGTGGTACATTTATGGAGATGGCAATAGTAGCACTGAAAGAAGATGGAGTAGCTTGATTTATTGTTTTTCGCAGATTATCTCTCTCATAGTACATTATGACGACACACAGTTTTAAGAAATATATAAAAAGACAAAGGTGTTTTTATATATATATATATATATATATATATATATATATATATATATATATATATATATATATATGTTATGTACTGAAGAAAGAAGAGCTCCTAATCGCAACTCGTGTATGAAGTACAATGGTCAGAATTACTTGCTTTCAGTTCCAGCCTCCCCACCACAGACAGACGAACAAGCAGTACCCAAGTTTATTGGCAAGAAGAAGAAAATGTAAACTCTTCCATTATGAGGTGAGGATCATCATGAGAAATCATCCCGCCTTAACAAAGGAGAGCCATGTTGGGACCAAATCCATCCACACAATGTCTGTTACCGAGTTTATTCATGTTTCTCTGTCTTTGTATACAAAAATCAAGCATGGCGTTATTCAAGTGTGAAACAATCATTTTAGACAATCCTGCATGCAAATTAAAGTGTCAACACAGTGAGCAGCACTTCCAACCGCTAACATTCTGACTGGTGCTGGAATCGGCTCCAACACCACTGTGATTGGAGGGGAAAAAAAGAAAACTCTTCACTCCAATCTCTGCAAAGCCAAGAAAAGTGAGTCACTCTTTTACATAAAGCCCTGGATGACTCTGTCATCATGGGGCAATTATTTTAGAGAAAAACTCCAGCGAGTCCCTAATTCTTTCAGCTGCAGCTTCAGCTTCCCGCTGTCACACAGCTGGGGGACTGTCCGTGTTTCAGAGGCCCTTTGATTACAGATCTAAATGGTAGATGGAAATAGGCATGAGATTTTGCCGAAATTATCCCAAATAAGGTCAAACTGAGACACAGCACTCACCAGTAACTCTGCTGCATGGCAATCATTTCCAGAGGTAAGAAGTGTCGACTGGTGGTCTGCTGTGGGCCCTCAGAGACAGATTTGTGGGACTATGAACACAGCTTGAGCTCCCGCAGGCATGTGTGAACGATCAGCCGAATTGGCGCTTGCTGTTTTTCCCATTGTTAGATACACGAGTGTCATTATTTGCAGTGACTTATTCAACCGTAGGAGAAAAAGCAGAATGATTTAATACAATAATTATTTTGTCAGCACCAGGCCCACCAATCAAGCCCAACTGGCTGCCGGTAATCCGTTCAGACTAATTTTATATTATAAATGGTAAAACTTTGTACGCTTCTACATTTTGGTGTGAATGGTAATCTGGTACAGTATTCGTTAACGCTTGAACTTTTTCACATTTGTCACATATTTCCAAATCTCCATGGTGACAGTCAACCACACAATTATAACTGTGTGACAGGAAAAATAAGACATAATTGGTCTGGAAAATCTAATATAATTCCAAGAAATTTTGCTGTGGTTGTACTCTAAAGTATTATATAAGGTTGACTTTTAGGACCTTTATGTCATGTAATGTGATTCCCTCATCAAAAACATACCTGGAGTGTTGTCTAGATTCTGCATGTTTGAGAAATCCTTTAATCTCCCGTGGCAACTGATCAGCTGTGCAAAACGCCTGGGTGGACCTAGCTCTGCCTTCGAAGATGAAGCTCCTCCTCAGAGCTGCAGTTTCCAAACTTACAAGCTCCCCTCTCCCAGAGCACTTCTCCCACACAACTTTTCCACTTAGCTCCTTCAGACTAGCCAGCTGCAATGAGCAAACATCTGGTGTGAGCACCATGTTGCTCAGTGGTGATAGTGTTTGTAAAGTCATATCTGGTGATGTTTTTCCAAACGTAATCTGCTAAAATGTTCGGTGTTGCTTTGATCTGACCAGATTACCTTCTTCATCTGGTCTTCATCAGGATATTGTTCGTAACCTCCTTCTCCCCACCTTCCTCACTGATCTGTTTGCTGTGTTCCTTGTTCCTTAGTCTTTGTCACACCATTTTTTTCACTGATGTCAATCAAACTTGGAGATCTTGACAAAAAAATTATAATCACACCTTGATTAAATTACACTCAGTTTAGATTTTGTTCACTGACTGTGTGACTTCAGAAGACAATTTATTTGCAATGGATTTTTGCATCGTGGAGAAAAAAGGCAAAAAAGGAAAACTGAATAATTTTCCTTCTGCTGTCCGATTATGAACTCCTTTTAGTGTTCTATGAAACATGTGGTTGTGATAGAAAAAATAAATAAATAAAAGGTTACAATTACTTGCATGTCGTGCATATATGAGGTAATTTCCCTGGAGACGAGAAAACCGTAAACTTTTCCATTGTTTTTAACTATAAGCTTCTGCCCTCAGCTAATCTAACATTTAAAGCCAGACTTACTGTTTTTAATAACACTGGAATATGTTCCACCTGTCAGAATATGTAAATTCTTCACTTCCTTGTCTTGAAACATTTTTTTTTTTTTACTCTTGCAGATATAGCCGCATCTCAAGTTCTTTTTATTCTGTTTCCAGAAACGTATTAGGCCACCTCCACTAGTCAGCGCTCCCTGTCATCCATTTCTCCTTTTTATGTTTTGCGAGCTATTTTATCTTTGTTCTGCCTCACCTCTTTGGTTTTTAATTGCCTTGTTGTCTCTCTTCTCAGTGTGATAATTGTTGTGATGAAAAAATAAGAAAGAAGGCAAGGCACAGTAGATTGATTTATTCAGCCAATCAACAGACCCTAGGATAACTCTTGACAGTTGTTTTCCTCTTTCTCTGATTATTTCCCCCTACCAGAGCCCAGGGCTGCTCAGTAAACCACAAGCACATTCATGGTAACAGGTTTCTAGGAGCCACTTTCACTCGATGATGGTGTTTACTGGGTGTACAAACGTAGCGAAAGGGCAGCATAGACAACTCATTAATAGCGACTGTTGGAGGCAATGATGGCTAATAAATGAAGCAGCTAAGTCTTAAGAAATAGAAATGATGAATGTCTTTTTGATTCAAGGAGTGGCATTCCTGTTGCGAGAAACGGGGAGATCTGTTGCAATCTGACATGGGAATGAGAAAGAGAAATTTAGGGTGAAAAGAAATGGGTGACAGTTATCAAATTATGATTTATCTTTCTTAACAAAGCTTGTGTTATTTGGTCCCAGAAAGCTTAACCATGTAGACTAGTCTAGAACAATGCAGTGGTTCAATCTGTGGGGAAAAAAGGCCTGAACAAGATCTTTTATTGTGGTTTATTTTATGGTTTTATATCAAATAATGTTAAAGCACTTCTTCGCAGCATTTATTGATGTGCTTCTGGCAGCTTTCTGACTGGATATTTGAATTATCTTGTCAGAGTCAAGTTCATTTAAGTTGGTAAATTTGCTGCACAGGATGCAGTTTTAAAACACAGTATTCACATTTTTATAAGTGCAGATGTTGGTGCCATTCCAGAAGTTTATGTTACCCTGCCCTACATATTCAAAAACTTGTTTTGATGTATGTTTGGGATCGTTGTTTTGTTGGTCACCTGGTGTTTCAAGCTGTAGATTTGAGGTGGAGTTGAAGAATCTGGAGATAGTTCTCCTTCTCTATTATTCAACCACTTTTTGCAATTCACCTGCATCATTGGCAGTAAATGATGCTACCACGCCAATGCTTGTTGGACAGAGTTATCTCAGCTTTTACTCTTCCAAACATACTTCTTATCACAGCTCAGTCTTTGTTTTATTTGGCTATAAAACTTTTCTGCAGAGGACAGGTTTTTTCTGTTTGAGCTGCTGGATATTACTAACTGTAATATTGAGGTGGTTGCTTGCTCCAAAATCAAAACGAAATTTTGATTTTGGAGCAAGCAGCCCTTTATTTGTTGGCACCCTCTCAGACGAAATAGGTTTTGTAATGGAGTTAATGGACTTTCAGGCTTTTAAAGCCCCAAAATAATACTGACCCAACTGAAACTTTATGGGTTGTGTTTTAAGGGTCCTTGCGGGGAAACGAACAAAGAGTGGTCATCTATCCTAAATTATGCCAAAATCTTACTTATGGTAAGAAAAAGCATTATTCTTTTTCCTAATTATAATTCACTAAATGGTATTTGTTGAAATATTATGGTAAATGCTTGTAGTCTGTAATTTTGCATCTGTGCCGAGAGGAGAAAATCTGCGCAAACCTCAAACTTGTGCAGACGATTTTCATTTTTACATTTCATCTCAGCAGTCTGTACAGTTGTCACTCTATCTGAAATATGTATAATTAACTACAAAATGAGGATCAATATCGATAATGAGTGTATTCAAACTTTTTTGTAAAAATAGTGCATGATTGATGCGAAATGCAAATGTTCTGTATTCTGTTTTGATGGTTTTGCTTTCGACAATTGACTGAAATACAGTTTTGGTTTGTCATTTGTTTATATCATGTCATAATTCAGTACTGTATTCAACTTGAGCCTATTCCCTTTTTTGGTAAATTATGGGTTTGTTTATTGTTATTTTTTGTTTTCTGTGTTTGATGTTAACAATTTACCAAAATAAAGAGAGTTGATTGATTGATTATGTCCAGATTGACAAAGTTACAGTGCTTTAAATCTGGCTAAGAAATTAGACTAATAAATTCTATTAACTTCTTTAATGACAGCTAATAGTAGGACTATTAATGATTAAAAAATATATTACTTTGATGGAGTTTTTTTTGTTTTTTGTTTTTTTTTTGTCCTTCCATTTTTTAACAGGCAACAGTACAGTCGCCTTGTTGACTTCCGAAGGACCCATTACTTCCCCAACATGGCGGCGTCCGTATGGGTGTGCAGTGCCCTCCGCATCACACTTGGAGGTTAATTATGTGTCTATTTTATCTTCTATAACTTTGATGTCGCTGTTATCTCAGTCTATCGTTATGTGCCAGCTGATATCAGGGTAGTGTGTTTGTGTTATTCTTGTCTGTTGCGTGTGCTAACGCTAAAGTAGCCTGTCCCTGCAGATAACTAGCCTCAGCCACCTCTTATAGCAGCAGCACTGAAGACTTTGCAGCTTCATTTTCTAACATTTTACCTGCAGTGGTTGTTATTGACAACGTGTTTATGTTTTAAGAGTCATAGCTCAGTGCTGCTGGTTGTTTAACTTGCTTAATCTCGGCAACGCAAACGTGATTTGACACGGGATTTTTATTCGGTTTGCACTTTAAAATGCTAGATGAGTATAAAAAAATAATTCGCAGCAAGACAGTCTAAATAAATCTCTAAGTCGCTCCCATTTATAGAGGACAAAAGGATGTCCATCTCCAACTTGGCAATAAGCAATATGCATGACGCATTCTTGGCCACGTTTTGCAGTATCAGCCGTCATTATTCATTTGATATGGCTGGTTATTTTTCGGACGGGCTGCTGTGAATCTTTGTTCTGCTGCATGTCTACATGTGCTTGAGCTTGAGGTCATGATTCGATGTTCAGTTTTTCCCCTTCATATTTCATGGATCCATCAATAATCCAAATAGTCTAGGCTCTGAAGTGTCAAAATGGCTCCAGACCATCACACTAAAATCATGTTTTTATGAGTCACCAAGATGTGTTTTGATGAATGTGAGGTGGATCTTTGAGGTCTTGAGATCAGCAGTTGTTCTGGCCTTGAAATTTTTCTAATGTCATAGAAATTTTAGGCCAGTCTCTTTCCTGTGGTTAAATCATCAACTTTGACCTTAACATCCGAGTGAAAATCGCAGCGCTTCATATGCTGTTCTTGGTTCTTCTGTGACTTCCTGGATGAATTGTCAGTGAATTCAACTTTTCTGACAATAAAACAAAACAATGAGTTAGAGGAAGTTCTGGATTTCCCAAGAGGTCAATTAATGTCTAATATTGGGCTAAGTTGCAAGCTTTTTTCCTTAATTGCACTCTTGGGCAACAAGGTTATTACTTTTTTTGTTAGTTTTTTTTTTAGAGTTTACATTTCAAACTATTTATTACAAAGATCTGCATATGGAATCCCAACATTTTAATTTGCGTTTGTACACTTAGGAGATAT
The DNA here is from genome assembly GCA_010277075.1 of Poeciliopsis retropinna. Lineage (NCBI taxonomy): Eukaryota > Metazoa > Chordata > Actinopteri > Cyprinodontiformes > Poeciliidae > Poeciliopsis > Poeciliopsis retropinna. The sequence goes on from VMRM01000014.1 coordinate 19,878,058, forward strand.
ACTGTATGGTTTACCTAAGTGAAAAAGACAGTTTGCAGCTTTTATACATGTTTGCTGTCTTCTTCCTGTCTTCCAGGCGCAGCATCACTCCGTACCGCGGTGGGAGCTGTTCAGATCTCTCACTTTGTCTGTCGAACCTCAGCAGGCTCTCTGCAGAGACGCCCAGAGTTTCTGTTGAACCCATCAGCAACCTGGCAGCAGAGCAGACATGGCAGTTTCTTCAACAAGTGTGAGTTAAGGACATTTTCTCATTATAACTCTTTTCCATTACAACCTTAAAAACACAAACGTTTGGTGTGATTTAAATAATGGGGGAAAATAATAATTCTAGTTGAAATAATGCTTCTACCCTGCTTCTGTTGTTTTCATTTATACATATATTTGTATAAAAAATTGAGTTGGATCCTCCAGAAAACAAACAATGAAACTAAACTAAAATAAACAAAAGGCAAATTAAAAAAATAAATATTTATTGCAAAATGTGTCCACACTCAACTATAAAATAAAAAAATAAGCAAAAAATCAGATGAAAAAAATCACAAGAGAATATTTTGATATCCATATTTATTATATCATGGAAAGCAAAACTAAGATTTCATTTATGTTTCTTTGAACAATTTGTTGAACATGATCAAGTAATAATTGAACACAATATGTTAATAAAATATAAATAATTGAAATTGCATCCAGAGGGTCACTTTACTAATGCTTAACATACAGGAACTAAAAGGAAAAAAATGTTTAGATTAAAAACCAAAAAGCAAAATCAAACATAAATCCAAGAGAAAAACAATATACATAAGCAAATAAAAAATATTCATGAACAACAAAAGGTTACATCAAAATGAAAATATAACCAACTGATTAAAAACTATAAAACTTTAACCAGTAAGAAACAGTTTCAAAACTGAAATTCAGTTCATGAAACCACATAATTTGAAAGCTAATATTTTCTTCAATTGTGTTTTGTCTTTATGTTGCAATTCAGAGCAACTGCATTGTTAAAGTTTTACTTACATTTAGGGCCCCAGAGATATATATATAAAAAGAGAGAGAGAGAGTAATATATATATATCAGGGTAGTGATATATAATATATATATATTATATTATATATATATATATATATATATATATATATATATATATATATATATATATATATATATATACACTATATTATATTACGGTAAGTCTTGGTTAAAGGGCCTGTATGGTAAAAGACACTGAGATATTTACAGCAGTAGTTCGTACTGTAATAATTCTAAACCTCCTGGTCCATCTGCAGCAGGTGAAGTGTAAAGGAACAGTTGCTTGTTTGGTCATCATGTCAGAACGATAAAGGCGGCCATATTGAGCTCATGTGAAGCTGCCAAAGCGTTTCATGAACTCTCTCTGCCTCTCATCCTGACTGCCTTGGTGGCGGCTCCTCATTTTTCAGTCTTAGTCATGTCCAAGTTGAGAAATGTTAAATGCCTTCTGACTGTCAGCATGTCTCACTCACAGTTTGCGTTCTGATCACAAGCCAACACAAACAGCAACAGCCCGTCACTTTACATCGACTCGGCTTCTGATCAGAAAACATTCATTAGCAGGAGTAAAATAGCTTTGCTGCTTTTCTTATCCAGATTTTTCACAGGAGAACCAGATAGGTCTTGATTCTTATTCCGAGTATGGTTATGAAAATACTTTAATATCCACTTGAAAAATAAAGTGAATCTTTATATTTGTTCTATTAAGCAAATATTACGTTCAGTCTTGTGATCTAAATGAGTTTCTGTAGTTATTATTATAGAACTAGCAAATATTTGACCCAATATTTATACCACTTTTTTATTCTGTGAAATTACTTTGTACCGTTTAGACCCTAATCATTTCCATATCGTATAAATACATGAAATGTATACAATATATACAAAGTGTGTATATATATATATATATGTATATATATAATTTTCCACTTTTTAAATGGTTAAATTCTTTTCAATTACATTTGGCCTTTAGATGAATCTGCTTGAGTTGCATGGTCAGTCTGATTTAGCTCAACAAATAATTTATTCATAGTCATATTTGCTCATATTTTAACATTCCGCAATTTTTCTAATCATGAGCTAAATATTACAATTAGTAGCCATTCACTTCTTCAGTTTTTAAGTACAAGAAGACAAGATAAGAACCTATTTCGAAAGACCTCCCCCAGATATTAATTATGATTGATATATATATATTTGTGTGTGTTGGCAGTGACGGCTGAGGAACTGTGGAAGGGTGTGTTGGCTGAATCTGGAGCCGGAGCCAGAAAGGGCCGAGGGAAGCGAACCAAACGCAAACTGAGGAGAGACCTAAATCGAGGACAGATAGTCGGAGAAGGTGAAACGGCATCCGTTTGTGTCTGGAAAATGATTCTTGAAGTGTGTGTGTGCGTGTGTGTGTGCGTTCCAGTTCCTTCAGACATAAACATGAGGTTGGCTACATGATTTTCCCTTTTCAAACAGGCTGTAATTTATCCTCCTTGGCTTTAATTTAGAGAGATGCTTCTAATAATTTGGCACTTATGCCTCTAACTAATGCTGATGGACACAGCGCTCTAGAATATTCATAAGCCAGTCTGAATGAATGAATTGCAGCTCTTTGCTGATAAGAAAAATGACTTTTTGGTCACTCTGTCTTCTTTTTAGGATTTGGAGTCATTTTTTCTCACTTTTCTTCCATACTCTCTCTCAGTCTTTCCTCTCGTTTTGACCTCATTTTAGCTAAATAGCATGTGTTCATTAGCCTAATTCTTTGCCTACTGCAAAAGACAAAAACATGGCTAAATCTTTAAAATGTACCATTACCTCCCTACATGTTTGAAGTTTTGCTGTTCATTGAACAGATTTCCTTGTTCTCATCTGTCTTCAGGTCGAGGTGGTTTTTTGTGGCCAGGTCTGAATTCTCCTTTATTAAAAGACGGCGCTGTACAGAGCTTCAGCCGAAGAAGCGACGCCGAGCAACAGGAAGTTCAAGCCGAACTATGTAAAAACACACACTGACACGCATATTTTTTTTATCTGCTTAACCCTAACCCTTTATTTTATTTTTTTCATAGATACATAGATACTTTGTTACCAACCAGAGATGGTCAGGAGGATAAACATTGTACTCAAATAAGAGTAGTAATACTTCAACATAGTTTTACTCACATAAAATTAATAAGGAGCCATCCAAGAAATGACTCAAGAAAGAGTAAAAAAGTATTTAGTAAAAAATGACACTCAAATACTGTATCTGAAGTAATTTTTCCCCCAAAAAAGTTATTCAAGTAGACGTAACTGCCTAGAAGTAACTAGTTGCTACACAACACTGTTCCCAAAACAAACTTGTGTGATATTTAATGCAATGGAAATTTCCTTTTTATGAAACATCAGGAGAAAAACAGCGGGGGGAGAAGGGGAAAATTAAGTCTTCAATTTGAGAAATTGAAGCACCGCTGGTGTGAGAAGTTTCCAATTTGTTTCCACTGTGATCTCATTAGTTAGCAGTAATCACACGCCTAATTTGACAGTGACTGAAAGCACATTTGACGCGTGGAGCCGCTCGAAGTGAGACGTTCGTCTGCTTTGTCTCCCGGCAGTGCGGCAGAGGGACGAGTGGGAGAAGAGGAGGAGGATGAAGGTGAAGAGGGAGAGAGGCTGGACCGGAAACTCCTGGGGGGGCACCAGCCTTGGGAAGCCTGACCCCGGACCCAATGGAGGTAACCTGCTCTCAGACATCCAGAGGGGTCAAAAAGCCGTCTGCTTTAGGGCCGCAACTGATAGTTGTTTCAATAATCGATTATTTCAGACGATTAATCTATTCTTCTGACAATTAATCGGTTAATTGGATAAAGAAATTGATACATTGTGCTGATTTTTCATTTCTTTAAATTTTTTAAATAAGATGAACATTTTAATGCCTAAAATGTCATAACATAGTATTTCTTTAGTTTTCTCGATAATTTGTAGCACAAAAAATAAATACTTCTAACATCAATTCTGCTCGACTTAACAACAATTTAGTGTAGGGCTGATGTGTTGACTATTTTTTGGATTTAATGATTAATAATTGGAAAGCAAAAAGTACGTAATAGAATTTTCTTTTACGAAAATTGAACCCTTTGACATTCTGGGTGGAGCATAATTACAGACAAAGAAGGCTTTTATTAACCTGAAATACGAAATGTACATATTTCTGTTCATTTATGGCTTATTTACGCATCTAAGTATGTTGGTATTTTTCAATTGGCCTGTTTTTGAATTTGTATACTTCACAATTACTCGATTGCTAAATTCATTGACGGTTATTTCAATAATCGATTAATTCCGATTAATCCTATTAATCGATTCAGCCCTACTCTGCTATTGCTTTTATTTCCAACCACAAACAATCTGGAAATGAATACAAATTTCTATTTGGAGTGCCTTGCAAAATTCTTCATACGTATTAAACTTTTACATATTATGTTACAACCACAAACATTTCATCAGGGTATTTTTTTTAATCATATTTTGTAGAAATTAGAACCAGTGCGTTATGCAATTTTTTTTAGCACAACTACATCATCGAGTCTTGGTACTTTTGCAAAGATGGCGTAACCTCTGCAAAACGTCATGCACTCGGCGACCTGCACTAAAATCCCAAGCACCGACATTCCAGTCTAAAAGCGACATCTAAGCGCGGCTTGAGTGCAGGCTGGATAATCATCAGTGAGTCCACATCATGACACAAACAAGACTCAGAAGCACAGCTCACTCTCAGACAGACGCGCCGAGTGGCACAGGGCGACGTGGAACGGCAGCGGCGGGACGAGAGGGAGACGGATGAGGTAGCAGAGGAGTAATAAGGGGCTGTGCAGCCGTGTGTGGGAGAGAAAGAGTGACGGGTCAGTATGGGAGCCCATTATCAGTGATGAAGATGAGGCTTCGACTCAAGTGTCAAGTGGGACGATTTCCTAATTTAGAAAGACATTTCTGTCCTTCCGTGTTGATTTATATGGGTTTCACCTCCCTTTTCACTTTCCCTCTGGTTTCACACATTGTGCTTAAATCACACCCCGAGGTTTTCTGTAATTTCTGTTCTTTGCTTGTTCTTTTCATTCTTTATTTCTTGTTTTTTTCAATCTATTAAGCCTTTTTAATTCACATATTTTCAATCTTTGTTCTCCTTCAGTACTGCCTTTCTTGTTGCATTCTTTTGAACCTTCAAGATTTATCTTGGCTTTTAATATAAAATGTTCTCTTAACAAAGTTTTTTTCAACTTTGTTACAAGCTAATTAGACTACGTTACCGTTTGGTTTGCATTGAGCGCTGTAAAATATTAATGTAATTATTAGTGTTCTTCCCATTTCAGATTATTCCTCTATTAATTGTAAAGATCTTTCAGGGACAATAAGGAGCCGTTGTAGTTTATTAGTGCAATTATTGTAGAGTTCATTTAAAACTTTTGAATGTATGCAGTGAGCCGGTCAGGGTGGAGTGTTATGGAGAACATTTCTTATCTTCTTGTGGTCAGCCTGCCCTCATAGCTGAAGGTTTAAATTAAAAACTATTAATTCTGTTTTATGTGCATCAAACTAAAGAAAATTCACTCTTGACTGAGTGGCTGTATTGGGGTTTGGTCATGGACAGACACACAGGGTACAAATATAATAAGAAATTTGAAATAAAAGAATTAATTGATAAGTAAAAGTGGTCAAAGAATAGACCCCTGAGGAACGCCTCGACTATTTTTTTTTTATTTAGTCACATTTATAATCGCCAAATGATTCAAAGTAGAGCCAAATAAGGCAAACCAGACAATGCTGCCGGTTTTACAAAGCCTAAGAGTCGGCATGTCACGATGAACTAAATTACATGCTGGTGAGCTTTTTGTGCAACCAAATGGTTGGACTGGATTTTATTTAGGGGTATTGGAGTAAAATGTCTCTAATGGTTTCATTGTAAAAATACTTTTCACACTTGTATGTTACCTTATGTTTGTCTATAACAAAAAATCACCTCAAAAGATACTGAAATTTGTGATTGTAGCTGAACAAAATGTGTAAAATCTCATCAGGTTTGAATAAATTTGCAAGGCACTCTATGTACATTTGTTGTCTTACGCTTATTTGCTCACACACTCTACTTGTTATTCTCCCCAACACACAATGGATGGATGCGGTGCATTTACAGCTTGTTCGCCTGTGATCAGGTCGGCTTTCATAAAGACGGCGGGACATTCTCCCCAGATGACAGATGTGTGCTGATACAGTTTGTTTTGTTTATTTATTCCTCCATGGCCTTGTGTTTAATTCCGCCTTTGTTTGTTGTTAATTTGTTAGAAGTGAGCAGATTGCCGTGGGGAAACGAACATCCTTCAGCGGTCACTGAAAATGAGAAGTGCAAACTAGTTACGCTGCTGCAAAGACTTCTGGGCATTTGTCGTGCTAGCAGGAGGCCAGTCTAATCTGTTCATCATGTTGGGATGTGTGTTTGAGTTTCAAATCCTTCTTTTCTGTTTTTTCCATGTCTTGGCAGAAACCTATGAAGACTTTGATTCTCGAGTCATTGAGGTGAGTCTTTTTTTTTTTGTACTGAACAGATTACAAACGTACACAAGCTGTTTTGGTTTTACTTTTTTTTTTTACGGGCTGATTGTTTTAGAAAAGTTGCTGTTATTATTTTCATCATTTTATAATCAGGACCATTACAAATTATGCACCGAGTTTGGAATCACATTGTTCTAATCACACTTTAAAGAACAAAATAAAATCACACTTGCCAAGAAAAATGTGGCAAAAAATATTATTAATAATAGTACAAATGGTCAAATCAAAATACATGCTACTGGTTGATGCATTAATTGAATAAATTGATGGCAGTTCTTAGTTTTGACGCTTCCAATGACTAGAAAAAAACTCGATCGGCTAATCACTAATCTGAGCCGATCAGAGGGAAATTCTAAGACATATATTTATGTGATACTAAATTAATTTTGTTTTGAAATTGAAGCACAAATATGACACTAAGCTTAAACACATTCCAGTCAAATGGAAAATGTCACTACAATTCAAAGTATGTATATTTCTTTCACTTGTTCCTGATTGGTTGATTTTGAAACAAACTTTAATGAACCTAAAATGAATCAATAACAAATATTTATTTAGTTTGGGTTATTTTGTACGTGAAGTATTAATTCCTCTCAAATTGTCATTAAGATTATGCTACAAAAAATAGTTTTAATATATCAAAAAATTCTGCAGCACATCTTTTTTTCTCTATTGTGGTCTGGAATGCTGTAATTTTTTTTTCATTTACAAATCATTTACATTTTTATGGCTTAAAGTTTTGCGTTTTGTGCAGTGAAAATCAGAAGAGAAATATCAGCTGTATGAACAGAGCTAGACAAACTTTTTTTGTGAATCTTTGAAAGTTCATAAGATACCTATAGAGAACCGTGACGGATTCTAATCTTTCCGGTTCTGTTCAGGGTCACTGAGCAAAGGAAGCAGAAAGTCTGAGCGCGCAGAGTGTGTACTGTCTGACGTTTTTCCTCTCGAACAAAGGTCAATACTTTCAGCCAGAATTATCAGAGCAAAAGTAAAAGTTTTTATTCATTAAGAAAAGAGAGTGTGTCGGTTTGGGAAACTGGCTGAGTTGTTTCTGTGGTGAATCTTTAATATTTCACCTCCGCTGTACGAGTTTACATCTTGGTAGATGTATGTTTTTTTTCTTATTCTTCTTTGATGGTTTGCCCAACATATTTAACTAATCACACAAACATGATGCCATTTTTCAGTTCTACTAATGTTTTCCTAAAGTCACCAAAATATTAACATAGTTAAGAGTCACCTAAGCTCCGTTTTTGTGGAGTTATTTGAGCTGCAAAACTCTTCATTGCTTTACCCTTTGTACCTTAACAGGAACAATATCAGAGGTAAAAATAATAAGCTAAATAAAATGTGCACAAAGTAAATTGTCGGCACAAATGACAAGATACAGTGTGACCGCATCTATTTAAAGTGAGTGAACAGTGCACAGGCCCAATTATATGTAACTGACTGAGCAGTGGGTTTTGAGATGGGCGTTTGCCCTGGGCGGCATTGGAACGGGGCGGCATGTATGCCAAGACAAGAAAGAGACTTTTTAACTACTCTGTTCTACCATAAATAAACTTTGTTTTCCGTTTCCTACCTGAGCTGTCATTAAGATATGGTCTATGCTAATTGTGCTAACTCAGTTAGCACAGAACAAAACGCCTCTGGTCAGTGTGATCTCAACTTGTCAGAATAGTTGTTTTCTTTATTTCAACTATTGTACAGCTGTTTTGAAAAATAACTTCATCTTTGCAACATTCCTACAGAAAATTTATATTTACATTTTAATGAATTTACAGAACATTTTTATTTTGACGCTTCTTGCCTCATGGAAGACAGATTATGTCCAGATTATGACATCTGACCACCTATTTAATCCACCTGTTCCTTTAAATTGAGAAGTTTAGTCCTTGACAAAAAATGTTTTTTTTTTTTTTTTTTTTTTTTTTTTATGTTTTAAAACAAAATTAAAGAAAATATTCTAACATGCAACCCTAATAAAATGTAGCAAGGAAACTTCAAGTTTCAGCCTACAGCTGAATGACTCCACTCAGCAGTTGTTAAATTGAAAGACCGAAGACAAAGCGGCTATGTGTGTGTGTGTGTGTCTGTGTGTGTGCGCGTGCGTGTGTGTGTGTTGGATGACATATGGATACGGTACTCTCTGCGGACAGTTCATTTAGATTCTCTGTTCGTCATGCAGAATCTCCCCTTAATTCAGTTAGCACTAATGGGCCCTGGTGAGCTGGTGGGAGCTCTGCCACAGGGTCACATATACACACACCAAGCACCCAACTATGCCTCTGTGGCCCTTCTTCACACACAATATGCTTCTGTAGGAAATAAGCTGTGCATTATTCATGGTTACTGCACAGCTGGATATCTTTTCTAAATATTTCATGTAGATTTCTCTGGTGTTCATTTCTTCTTCATGAAGCCATTTCTAATCACCTTTATGCATTTTTTTTTTTATCTACTCCATATATGGACATTAATGCGTGTGGATGTGTTTCGCATTGATAGTCTTCCCCAGCTCTCCTGCACGCATTAATAAGAACAGTGTCACAGACATTAGACTTCCCCTTGGAAGCCAACAGACACTTTTATGGTGCCATCGCCTTCTATAAATATACCCTTCATGGGGATGAGTGTGTGTCTGTGTGTGGCACTATAAATTCAGGGCTAATGAAATGGAAGAGGCTTACTGGAAAAAAAGAAGGAAAAAAAAAAAAAAGGCTCGTCTCCCAAGGACGATGAGGCTGCATTAGCGAGCAGATCCAGCGGGAGAAGAGGAAGCGGGGAGGGAGACGGATGAAAAAGCGAGAGGTGGAGCAAGGCCTGTGAATCTGAGTTTGGGAAAGCAAGGTGACAAAACTCAAAACTTTGGGGTTTTGACTGCAATTGGAAAGTTAGAGAAACTTCAAATTTTGCTATAGCTGTTGGTGTTTATCAGCTCAGGGCAACGCAAGTGGCGCTCTTCTTTTAAAGTCCTTTTCGTGCAATATTAGAAATTCACCAAAATATGCAAACTATTCAATTTCTTTTTAAATAAAAGAACTTAAACATTTAATTGCCTAAAATAACACACCATTCCTTTAAAATGCCAGTGTGTGATGCTCAGGAGGAGCCCAGCAAATACCATGGACAAATAGCGGGGAGGAGGAGACTAGAGGGTTGTCCCGTCAGACCGTCAGTTCCCGAAACCACCCAAAAAAAAAAAAAAAAAAACTTAGAAAAACACACAGACACACAGCAAAAAGCTTGTTTGGGTCTAATGGATCCCATCTCTTAAGACTGTAGGAGTGTTAATGTACAAAATATGTAGAAAATACATATTTTTTCCACAATTTTGGCTTAATTTCTCTGGATGTTGTCCTTTCAGCAGTTGACCTTTTTTTGGGTGTGTGTACGCCAGTTAACAATTAACCAATTACTAAATTAGTTAACGATTGTTTCAATAATAGATTCATCACAATTAATCCAATTAATCATTTCAGCCCTAATGGCAAACTGGCTCTTTCATGCCTTTACTGCGTTTTACTCACACTAATACATCAGCAGCAGTGATCTTACCACCTACATCTCTGATGGCTCCACATCCTGACCCTGACTTGGGATTACTCTCTTGGATTGCATCAGAAAGCAGCTGCACGCTGTTGTCTACTTCTGCATGACTTCATCTGGCTGTCGGCTGCCGGGGAGGATGTAGCTGGACGGGATTCTTTAGCACAATGATCTCTGAGGATTTCCGGGCAGGTGAAAAGCCAAGACATTACTGAGACTCAAAGACTCAGCTTGTTTCTTCTTTTTTAATGAGTTGCTTATTGACTATAAAAATAACCATAAAAGAAGTTCTCCAGCTTTTCCCTCTTTATCTTTAAACTCCATGCATTAAATGTTTTCTGTGAAAGCCTGTTGCTTGAAAAACCCAAAGTTGATGATATTCGTCCAGCATGGCAGTTCCAGGAAAGATGCCAGAGTTTGGCACTGTATTCTTTTTTTTTTTTTTCTATTTGACAAGTCTGGATTGGTTGTCCCCATTGCCTGGTGAGAGCTTGTTGTATTATAGCAAGGAGAGAAACGCAACAGAAATGGCAACCAACTCACCTACTGCCTGCACATAGTGAGTGTTAGGAGGCGCAGCTGGCTGTTCGTTTTTCAAACTATCGACGCCCAAACCTCATTGGTGTTTCCTGCAGGCGTCAGTCCGGCTTTTCCTGCCTCCGTTCTCCAGGATGCTCCGTCCCGGGCCGCCTACATGCTGCCACCCTGATAATAAACCACTTGTACCTCACCGCGTTGTTTTCAGGAATTGTTAAAACAGTCTGGCAATTCTGACTCGATGTCAAGCACGTCTGAAACCAGTGCCGAAAACCCACATTCTGGCTGCTTCCTGACACCGCGCTCCTAATCCTGTGAAAATGGGACCTAAAATGAAGATACACATGTTTAATCCAGAGTTACGTTATAACGAAAAAAAACTACATTTTTACCAAGTATTTTTGGTCTAGTTTCTAGTACAAATACCTTAGTACACTTGAAATGAAACAAATATGATGAGTAACTTCTCAGCGAGATGTAGGAGCTTGTTTTAAATTAATAATTTCTTAATATTAATGTAAAATTACTCGTTGGAAGTGAATCTGCAAGTGGAACGAGACATTTTGTTTCTATATTATCAGGAAAAATGTCTTGTTCCATTGGCAGATTATTTCCCTTATAACTTGTATTTTTTTTAATCAATCTTAAGAAATTATTCAGTAATAAAAAAAAAACTTCTTTATGTTCCTTGTCAGTTATATTTGTTGCATTTCAAGTACACAAAGATATTTGCCCTAGAAACTAGACCAAAATACTTGGTGAGATTTTGTGATTTTGCATTGCGAAAGTATCTTACTAATGTTTTAAACTACTACACATCTTGACTTTTTATTGTATAATTATTAATCCTGTAAAGTCCCAGGTTCCTCCCATGTTAAGGTACATTATCTTTTAATAATCAAAGTAAATATTTTATGACTGCCATCAAGATTAGGTGAAGCCAAATGTTCCCTACCTGCATGGGAAAATGCTATAAAACATTGTGATGCAAAAAACTCATTTAAAGCCCAGCGATGTCACAGAGTGACGTACCGTTCAGTTAAAAATAATACATCACAAACATCAGCCTCTAAGAAAAGAGAAAGCATGTCTGGCATGCTCACAAAGTAGTTTGTTGAAAATGAAAAGAAGGAATGACAGAGTTAAAGTGAAACAAGATGAAAGTGATGTTCATGGCTTCCCTCCAGGTTCAGCAGCCTCTTGGACTGGATTCAGTGATTTCATTAACGGAGATGGAGCCTTGTCAGAGATAGAACAAGTTTTTTTTTTTTTTTTTTTCTTTTCCCTTCCTGAAGTTAAGAACCTTGAAAGTTTGGTTGCAAACAAACAGCTGGCAGAAAACGAGAAATTTTATGTGCACTTTTAGACGGGATGGGCGGCTTCTAATTGAGATTGCAGCTGCCAAGCACATTAAATTTGATCAGAAGAACTATAAAATCACAAGGCAAATAATAGCAGGTAAAGTAGAACAGACACACACACACACACACACACACACATCAGTTTGGTATTTGAAGCAAGATTTACGGTACATACAAGATTAGTTGATGTTGAGAAAAAGGCCTGCATGACACGCTGTTTGTATTATCCTCTGTGTTTTATAGTTTTTGTTTGACCATTTAAGAGAGCGTTTTAGATTTCTAGATATTAAAGGAGACCTTTTATGCAAATGTACACTTTTCTTCTACTGCTTCTCGAAAGTGCTTTAAAAGTCCATCCGTTTTTCCAGCAATATGTAAATTTCATTTTTGGGTGAAAAATGAAATTTTATGAACCATTTCAAAAACCTCCAGATTATTAAGTCTTTTAAATCAAAGAAATAACTTTACTCGAGGTGCGTTTAGGACATGAGCAAGCGTAAAGTTTTGCCACAATGAAGTACGACAAACCCCTTTACTGTTCGCAGAACTGGGAAAACGTGAAAGCTCGAGTTGCTGAGATAATGCATGCTAACTTAGCTGTGATGTTATTGTGATTGTCAGTTTCTTTGTGCTTTCTCATCGCCCTGCGGTCCCATGTGCTGAGATGATCTCTCCCCTGCACTGCAACTTATAGACAAATACAGACAGACAAGGAGACGCGAAGCAACAGATTGAGAAAATAACCGATTAGGCAGCAGCGAGAGCAAGAGAGAAACATCCTCCCACCGGCGTTCTGTCGCTCATCCGCCTTTAGAAAGAAAAAAAAAAAAAAAATCCCCAGTCCATCTGCTGTGCCGCTAACGCGCCGCCAAAGCCCGTGCATCCTCACCTAAAATGACAACTGCAGCCAGGAGCTCCTCGTCTTCACAGGCGTCGGCTCTAGCAGCCACAGGCGGCACTGAAACGTGAGAATTAATAACTTGATGGAATCTGGTTTGCGAGATGCGTCTGAAATACCATCTGTGCGGAAACCTCGCCGTTTCTTTATCCTTGAACTTCAAACGCAAATTTGGCTACGAAACGAAATGAGGTGTCAAATGCCCACAACATCCTGCATCTACAAAGCGCTCGTAGATTCCCGCAAAAACATCAACAATAATCGTGTATTTAGAGATGGAAAACCAAGAAATCGTGTAGACTTTTATTTTTAACCACTGAAGCCGAAGCGTCCAGGACCTCCTCGGTGTGTACGCGTGTGTCTGTGTGTCCTGCAGGATTGTTGTAGGAGTGTTTTAGTGTTCGCTGCTACCCTGACCCCAATCCTTCGTCTGTGGCCCCATGGTTAAATTATAAACCCTTCACTGAAATGTGCTTGTTGCATAAGTTGTGAAGCTGAAGGCGAAGCTAAACTTTGGAGCTCCATCAGAGGAGATGCAACACTTTCCTGTCACTTGTTCCCTCTGTTTGGCACGCAGGCGCTGAAGTAAGAGCTTATCTGTGAATAAACGTAATGTAGTAAACACAGATGTACACGAGATTTTAAATGTGTATTCTTACCATTATCAGACCATTGATGGACTATATTTTCAGGTAACCTTTGTCTGCAGTCAGATGTTACAGCAGCTTCTGTCCCTCCTTTTCCAACTTATTTCCTTTGTGGCTGTAATAAGTTGAAGTTAGCTTGTAACCATTAGCTTCTTCAGATGCAAGGCACATTATTTTAGTATATTTTAATGTTATCATTCAATACTTGAAATACATTAAAATATTCCTTCTTTTTTTTAACAAAAGAAAATAAACATTTCATTGCCTTAAATGCAAAAGCAACATTCCTTCAGTGTACGCTTAATAATCTGCAGCTAAGGAAAAGAAGTGAAAATGTTTTGCTTCACTTAGCATCATTACAGTGTATGGCTAATCTGGTGATTTATTTTTGGATTAACTGAGTGTGAAGCAAATTGACTACTGGTTTGTTTTTTAGTGTGTTCACCTAAAACTGCCACTTTCTAGGTAGAACATAAGATTTTTCTATATCTGAAATGAAAAATATTTATATATTTTTTTTTGTACATTTTTGGCTTAGTTACTGCTCTGAACGTGGTGTTCTTTCAGCAAATAGCCTCTTCTTTTAATCTGTATAGTCCAGTTTGCTAAATTAGTTGACGATTATCTCCATCATCGATTTATCATGATCAAGCCGATTAAGCGTGTCAGCCCAAGCGTTCTTTTGGAAATGTTGACCATTCTCTAATTGGGTTTCTTCTATAGGCAGTGTGTGCTGATGTGTCATAAAAAGTGAAATGAGTTTTCTTGTATGGCGCATAGAGTAACACACGTCCTCTCCCCTACCTGTCCCCTCGCACTGAGAGACAGTTACATTTTTAAACCACAGCTGAACCAAAATTGCAACATTGGCTACATTTTCACCTGGTTCTGTTCGCTTGCACATTGCATTGTCAAACGATCCAAACCCTTTAAAAAAGCTGCTCCCCTCCTTGCCTGTGGTGGCGCTGCACCAAGAACCACTGAAGAAAACGATACAAAAAAAGACATGAGTGCAATTTCCTCCTCTGCAAAATGTAAGCAAAAATGGAATAGCGTTGAAGGATTTCTCTTTTGATGTCAGTAAGTGACCAGGAGCCATTTCTCCAGCTAGCACTAGATCCAAATGCTTATTTAAGTTGTACTTACCCAGAATACCCAGTGCTATAGTCCACTTTCTGCTTTTGGAGCAGTCTCTGGTCCACCTGGTATTCACATATGCATTGGAACCGCTTCAGTATTCACTTCAACCAAACCGAGACCTAGGATTGCAGGTGGACCAGAGTTTGATTGCGTGTTCACACCGCCCTAAACGAACCAGACTTTCCAGACGAACAAACCAGAGTTCCAGAGCTAAATAGAGCTGGTGTGAATGCGCTGTTACATTCAAGCTGACTGAGAACCATGAATAATGGCTTAGGTGAAAGAGTGTCAACTGCGTAATAATCCCATTAATTAATAAGTCCATTATAACATCTTTAAATGTATACTCTAATCAGTGCTCTAATTTTCCTAATGAACTCGGTTTAATGTGCTGATTTTATGTATCACAGTGGACACTGAGCAACTCGGCTGCTCATGGTAAAACCCAGCATCCCGTCTCACTCTGTGTTTCTGTGCAGGTGTGTGTGTGTGTACTTTATGCTGTTTTCCTGGGAGTCAGCAGTTTGCCTGTGTCATCAGGGCGCCGCACAAACTCATGATCTCACAACTCTCTTTTTTTCCTCTTTTCCCCCGTCGTGTTTGCTGTAACACATCCGCATGTTCAGCTGCACAGAGACTCTTCTTCGCAATACTTTTCACCATAACCTCGATTTTTTTCTTAGTTTTTATGCATCTTCTGTGTTTTGTTTGGTTTCTCACATTGTGTCTCTCTTCTTCTACACCTAATTTGTCTGATTAAGTCAAACCAAATTTCCACCCTCGTCCTTAGACTTTTTTTTTCTCCTCACTTATGTGTTGTTTTCCTCATTTTGTCCGTTTTATCTCTCACTTCTCTTACCTTTCTCATGATCTTGTTTTTTTTCTTCTTCTTCATTCTGTTTGTCCTCCAACTCTCCTCTGCACATCTTCTGTTCTTTTTCTTAAACTTTCATTTGTCTTTCTGGCATGTGACTGCTGCCCCCTGCAGTTTCAACTGAACACTGCAGGAACATAATCAACAGGCAGTTAGACCCCAGAATACCTTCTGCCCAATTTTAACCACCTTTATGAAGATAGAGCAACTTCAGGAGTACATGATTTTGTCAGGTGACGCTCGTTAAAGTAAAGTTTTGGACCTCATTGACTAAAACAAAGATGTACAATTTTAGTAGGATGCAGTGGATTTATTTCAAATATTTCGCATTTAAAATTTGAAAAGTAATGGATTTGAAATTCATATGCATTTTTTTTTTGTATGATTTGTAAGGACTATTTTGGCTGGAGAAATTCAGCGCTTTATGAAATATCAGTGCAAATGTCGTAATTCTGCAGAGTGCTTCTCTACCTCCAAGTCTGATTTCTTTTTTTTCTTTTTTTTTTTTTTTAAATAAATACAGTCTTTACATGTTGCCAGGTCACATTGTGGGTTTGCTGTTCTTGGATTTTAGGTGAAGAGCGTGTTCAACATGACGGCCAAGGAGGGCAGGAAAAGGTCCATCAGCTGTTTGGTTGCTGTAGGAAATGGCAACGGAGTGGCAGGTTTGATCCTTTTTTTTTTTTTTTTTCTTTTTTTTTTTATTGATTTTTTTAAAATAAATTAAAACTAAAACAAGTTGGGCAGTTTGATTCTGAATGGTTTTAGGAGTCGACAGAATTTTTAAAGCGGACGCATCAGAACAGATTCCTTGCAAATCCTGACTTATTCTTTATTCCTGAACTTATTTCTTCTTTAATGCTGAAAAAAAAAAAGTCCTTTAGGGGAGACAGGAAAGCCGATTTGTAACCGGCCTCTCCTTTCTGTGTCTTTAGGGTTCGCTTTGGGTAAAGCAGCAGACAGAAATACAGCTCTGAGGAAGGTAAGAACTAAAAAGGACGTCAGATTTAGGGTCGACTTGCTCATTTTCACTTTGGCTTTGAATTATTTAAATAATATTGTTATGAAACAAAACATAAACCACCTTACCTGATGTTTAGTCAGATCTTTATTTGGATAATGACCAGATCATCATTTAAAATGTGTATCTTAATTTTTGTCTCCCTGTTTTGCCATACATCCATGACCTGCAGGCCAATAACCGAGCCAAACGCCATTTGTACCACATTGAGCGATACAACAACCACACCAGTAAGTTCCTCATCTCAGTAGAGCTGACCAGTGAGTACTGGTTCATATCCAGTTCACTGCCGGCTTTGTGTCCCAGTTGTTTCCAAGTAACATTATATAGAACAGATCTGACTGCTCACTTATTCAAGTACCTTTTCAAAGGGTTATTATGAAAAAAATACTTTTTCTAATTTATTGAAATTATGACCCGAGTGTGACCCTGAATTAAATCTGTAAAGCAGCAGAGTGTCAGGGCAGCTACCGCTTCAGATAGTCAGATCAATTGACCAGCTAAAAATGTCAAAAACAATAATAAATGTCATATATTTATTATATCATAATAAATATATCTCATTATAACAAGTTTAAAAATCTAAATCATTTTTAGGAGCAGAATTATATATTTCAAGCAAATACGGGAACATTTCTGAACTTTTCCAAACTTAATTTCCATGTTTTTCAATGATAACGTGTTTCTTACAGTCATTTTAGAAGCAGAAATTCACCGTGTTAAATTTTTTTACGCTATTATTCAACGTTTTGCTTGCTTACCTAAAAAAAAGTCCCGACCTGGAACCTTTACATTTTGTTTCTAGTACGCCCATAAATCCGACGCACAGGTGCCATCCACAAACACCAGCGATGGCCGGCAAAACCGCTTCTCTTGCCACTTAGCCGCAAAACAGTTTGTTTTTATTAAAAATGTTGCTTATTTTGTCGACATATAGTTTCCGATTAAAAAGCGATTGAATAATTACAGACCCTGCAATTAACTTGATTAAAAATGTTAATCAAAATTAAATGCAACTATTGGAATACTAGTTTGAATCTTACGTCTTCTCCTTCCACAGCCCAGGTTTCCTTCCTGTTCCCTCTTTGCTCAGAATCTCTTCCACTTCACTTTCTCCTTTTCCCCTCTCTGCTGCCCCCTTGAATCACCTACTCATAGTCTCACAAGTGACATAATCTGAAAAATGGCTTTGTAAGGCAACGAACGAGAATCAGAACGCGTTACTTGAACTTTCTTATGGGAAAGCTCCAGTTGGCTTCTTTCTGACGCTGCTCTCCAGCAGCGTCAGAAAGATTAATGCGAGTGAGTCATCAGCCTCCGCCGTGCCCATCAGAGGAGAAAGTTAGCTTCCTAATTTGTCCCCCAAACCAGGCGGGGTATCTGTGTGTTGGTGTGTGTGTGTGTGGATCTGTACTCTGCTTGACTTCAGGAACAGTGGTATATTTAATTTTCTCAGGTTCTGCTCTCTCTGTGCTGCCATCTGCAACCTGTCTGTGCGATTGCGTTCTTTTTTTCGTCTTTGTCTCAATGTCACCACCTTGAATTGCTTAAATTTCTTCTTCTGCAGCTCTGTGACCGAAGTTTCTCTCTGTGCAAACAATTGATTTTATTTATTTTTTTGCTGGCAGTCAATAAAAACAAGTCGTTTCAGATTAGAATGAGTAGCATATTATTTGTTATTATGGTTAATGTTAGTTTTACTGGGTGTTTTTTTTTATTTTTTTATCTGATGCAGACCCTCATTGTAACATAAAATCTAAATTATTGAATGAATGTCAGTTTAATGAATTAAAGTTTTTAGCCGTTATTCAGAATGTACGTTTTTCATCATTCATAATTCATCATTTATAAATAGAAGAAAATGTCCTCTTTGGGAAAATACATGTTATGTGCTTTAAAGCCTAAACATATTTATTTCTGTAATACAAATTTTGTCTGGAAGATGTTTATATAAAGTTATAAATTGTCACAGATGACGTTACACTGGTGTCTCTAAATGACTTTAATTTGTCTGGACTGAAGGCAAAAATGGCCCTTCGAATCGTAACGGTTCCTCCAAAAGCAAAATTTTCTGTTCTTTGAATCGTTGCTTTCTGTATAAAGTTCAGTTCTGTATAAAGCAAAGTCACTTTCGGACTTTGCTTGAAGAAATCCGCCGCATTTATTGGTATCTTTTATCCGATCAGTCTTCCAGCGTCTGAAAGATAAATTAGTTATTTTCTCTGAAAAAAAAAAAGAAGAAAAAAAATCTGTTTTGATTTTTCTCACTTTGTGAGATGAAGCCGGACCCCCTGCAGATACAGCAAATGCTCGTTTCCCTGCGGTGGATGAGTCACCTAAGTGAATGTGAAGTTTATATTAAGTTGAATCAACTTTTTGATTCCTCACTTACCTTGACTTGTCAAATGAACACTAAAAGTACATGTATATCTGTGGAAAATTCATCTACTCGTATTTCCCTCTGTTCTCATCAATGCCTGTCTGCATTGCAGCAGCATCCGCGTTTAATATCGAGTTCTTTGATTCACTGGATGTCAGCAAGCGCATGATTTTCTCCTGAAGCAATGCGTCTGGCAGCACACAGCTCCTCCTGTGGGGAAGAAGAAGTGAGTGTGAATAAGTAATGGGCTGCAGCTGCTGCAGTGAGCAGGAGGGACATCTGGTGGGCATGTAGAGAACCGCAACGTCCAAAGGGTTAGGTGGGGGGATAAAAACCGCAAAGCAAAGCTCAAGTGCCTACAAAACACGTGGAGCTCGTTAAGATTTCCTGGATTTGTTTATCATTTATTGGTTTGGCTGTTTTGCTTCCATCTGTCTCTGCTCTGCCGTACGTCTGATGCAGCTGTTGTTGTTTTTTTTTCTCCTCCGCCGACAGTTTATCACGACATCAACTCCAGGTTCAAGAGGACGACTCTGCGCATGAAGAAGCAAAACGAGGGTTGGTTGGCGCCAGTTTCGCCCTAACTAATTCAAGCCAGATGTTCCGCTCTGCACATTCCCATTTAATCATTTAATCATTGCATATTCTGCTGTGGCTGCAGCTGGAGTTTAATTGCGCGTGTTTGTGTGTGTGTGTGTGTGTGTGCAGGTTATGGTCTGCGCTGCCACAGGGCCGTCATCACGCTGTCCAAGCTGATCGGCATCAAGGACATGTACTGCAAAGTGGACGGCTCGGTCAATCTCCTCAACATCACGCGGGCGCTCTTCACTGGGCTGGCCAATCAGGTGAGATCGTGTTGGGACGTCAGCAGGAAATGAAAAATTCTCCAAAAATAAAGTCACAAAATTTCTGGTTGTAGTTTTTTTTGTTGTTGTTGTTGAACTTGCCGGTGACTCGTGTTCTGTGCGTCCATTTTGAAAATCCTAATTTAGAATCATCTATATTTGTTTAGGCCAGTTGAATCGGCCTAAACAAACAACAGACTCAGGTTTCATTAAAGTACAAAACTGTACTGAGTCAGTTTTTAATGAGAATAATTAATTAATAATTAATTTAATGAGAATAATTCATTCAAATATTGATTGGTTCCCACATAAAAACCCACATACAGCTAAAAAGTATTTTGCTGATTTTAAAACTGTTCGACATTTAACCCTTTTTACGAGATGGCAATCAATCAATCAATTAATCAATCAGAATTTAATGTTAAAATATGCAAAGCAGTTTTTCAGAATTTAGGGCTCACATGAAAAGGTAACCCTGAGAAACAAAACGTCAAAAAAGTTTGGAAAGCAGGAGCTTTCTTATTTTACTGGGGTTGAATACTAATTTTCCAGATATTCCTTTTTTCCTCTAGCAATTGTCTAATAATCCCTAATAAATACAATGGCTTTAGTTTGTTTGATCTTCCACAGCTTGTGTTAATTTTATCAGCTTCTCTTCAAAACATTTTAAATATTCCATCACCTCTTTTACAACCACATATTCCGATTAGATCTCTGAAGACATAAAGAACTAAAGCCTTGAGTTGTTTCTATGTTTCTAGTCTATTTTCTGCAAAGCCTGCCGGATCTCTAAATGATTTTAAGTCTCTTAAAAATTCTCATGTCTTAATTGCTGGTTTAATCGATTTCATGAGCTGATTAATATCACACAGACATTAAATTACTCCGGCTATGATGCAGGAAATTGGAGGTTTCCTTCTTTGTCAGAGTAAAGATTTATCTGACGATTTGGTCGATTCAGACCATCATAACTCCTGTGCTTTTATTAATAACTCAAGAGATAAAGCTCCTCTTATCTCCTCGTCATTATTATATTGCTAAATTTGTTTCGCCTCTTTGACCACCCTTCAGGAAACCCATCAGAACCTGGCCAACAAGAAGCAGCTCCACGTCGTGGAGTTCCAGGCCCACCGGGGCCCGCTGCCCGTGGTGGTGGCCAGCCCGAAAGACGGAGCGTGTCTCCAGCCGGAGTCCGTGGACGAGGTCCCCAACACCAAGCTGCACTGGGACGACGTCCAAAACGCGCAGGGGACCAAACGCTCCATCTGGGCGGGGGTGAAGCGCACCATGTGGTAGAGCGGACCACCGGGTGGATGGTGGTTTATTAAAGCTCTCCGTCAGGAGGAATGGCAGGAAACCGACAGGACTTGTGGAGCTTTTTCTTACAGAAACATTAAAAAGCATCGTTAATATGAAATTATCGTGGATTCTCCATTTAAATGTCAATTCTATAAACTTCTGAAAGTTTGTTTGGCAGGAAAACTCTAAATTATCATTCTAGAACAGTCAATAAAAAAAATAATCGTCCATGTCTGTGATGTTATATAACAGATTAACAGTGAAATAAAGTTTCTGTTCTGAGTCTCAATTAGATTCTAATTTTTTTTGGTACTTTTTTATTAAAAAAAAAAAAAAAAAAAAAGAAGATTTCACTTCAGCAGAAATGAAGTGAAACTTGATGAGAAAATTGTCCGGGTGGGGTTCCATCTGACACAATCTGCACTGCTCCACTGCGCACCGACTTGGAAACACAGTGACCTGACAGACGGCACCGCAGGAGCCCACTCATCATTCTTCGACATGTGGCAGCAACTATACATATGTCGAAAAGTAATGAGCTGCTGCTGAGTCTTCGAAATGTCAAAACCTCCAATATAGATTCAAATTTTCTTGTTTTGTTTTTTTTTTGCATTAGATAAAGCAGAAGCTCAAGACAGAAATAAACTAGTAATCAATAAAGAGTTTTGTCTTATTTAATTGAAATGACACATTTAAATTAATTTCACACTGATAAGCCTCTTTATTAATCACACCTTATACCTGGTTGGACCTCTGTAGGCTGTGTCTGCAAAAAAAATAATGTTTGAAAGCAGCAAAGTTTATGATCAGAAAGCAATATTGATATATTTTAAACTAATGAATTAGTTATGAGCTAAACCTCACTTCACCCCTGCAGCTTACAGCTTTGAGTGTTTTGTCTGGATGTTGTAAATTCACCAGATTGTCTGATGGAGATCGATCCATGGATGGCTTTCTGTAGATTTTTTTTTTTACATTTCATGTCCAGAAACACAGTTAGAGCATCTATTGTTCTTTCTCAAGATTGAATCTAATTCTATATCCTGACGGCTGTGTTTCTTATCTTTGAAAAAAAATACAGCTCCTCTGCCTCCTCCTTGTCCTATTTCCACCTCCAGATATAAAACCGCTTAGTCAGAAACAACCAATCAAGTCCAGAGGAGGGTCTTAGTGCTGTCAATCAACTGATGTACACGCTGCAAAAGATGGCACATTCATCATCTGTGCTCATGCTAACTAGCCTTTATTGTGGGGAGTTAGATGTAGCATAGCAGAAATGACTTAAAGTGAATTTATACTGTCGAATATTGTGAATTACATTTGTAATGGTTTTAACAAATATGTTAAAAATAACATTTTATAAAAGTTACCTTCTTCAGCTTTATGTAACCTGAAAAGAGCAAAAGAGAGTGGTTTCAAAAGAAATCATGAAAAAACCTCAGATTACCTATCACTTTTTGTATTACGTTCAAGTTGAACTGTTTCAAGTCCATTTCGTTTTTTCTTATAATTAATATTATTTATTTATTTTTATCGGTACTGTAGTTAAAGTATGGTGTAATTTTGGGGCTGCCGTAACCGAGCGAGTTTTTGAAAATGCCAAATTTACTTGAAGCAGCCAGAAAAAAACAGATGTTGCGGAAAGTGCCTCCACTGTATGTGATAATAGCTCAGTGAGTGATGTGCATGTGTGGATGCGTGCTGTGTGGCAGTCGTCCTCCGGCCAGAAGGGGGCGCTGCGTGCTGAAACCTGCATGTTTTGGGGAGGATCGGGGGGGACCGTGTGAGTGGCGGAGTGAGTGAAGACGACCGGAGCAGCGGCTAACAAAAGTCTGCAGCTTTCAATTGTTAACTGGCGCTATTAAAGTTGGCTTCCAAGCACATTCGTGCCACCGCGTGGTTCATGTTCGAGGCGTATGAGGGAGTTAACCCCGAAGTAAGACTTCACTTCGGCCCTGGAGGAAAATCTCCCCTGTGCCTTCCGACCACGGTCAGCAGACTGAGCAGGAACGGTTAACACAGACAACGATGTGGCTGTGGTGGCTCCAGGGAGGCGCTAGGGGGTGCTATAACACCCCATGGATCAGACGAAGCACCCGAGAGAAATGTTTCATTTCTTTGAATATTTTATAAAATCTGACTGTGATTATATTACGAATATTATAATATATTATAAATTAACAACAACAAAAAGACACTCAAAGAAGGCGATAAAGAAAAACTGTATTTTTTAATATTAAAATTATTTTAAAATATTGACGTAAAATTTAATAGTGGATAGTGTGTATCATGTAATAGCATGAATTGCCACTTTTTTGGTCAGTTGGTCACAAAGCAACATTTATTTACATTTGTTTGATGGGAATCTGCAATAACAATTTTTTTAAAAAGCTAAATTTGTTTTGTTTTTTTTTCCAGGGTGTATAAATCCTGAAAAAGTGTTAAAATCAACTCTGTGGGAGGTCAATCAACACTGGGCTTTTTGCAGTGCAGAGTTTGGGACATGTGGGGACAAATCATGTGGATTTTGGTCAGGGGGGAGTTGTCTTTTTATTGACTTTTCAAGTGAGACCCTCATTGTTTAGGGTACTGCTGCTGGAACAGTGATGTCACAGAGAACAATGACATTGTGATGTCATAGTCAAGAACTTTGACTCTGTCAAAGTCTCTCTCAAAGTCATTGAGTTCCAAGAGTTCCAAGGTAAGGTTACTTTCCGTGATAATCCGTTTGCAGACGTGAAACGATTGACGTAAAAGAAGACGAAAATGAGCATTTCACCAGAAGGATCGCCGGCCAAGGAATGGTCGGATCAGTTAACTGAGAAGGATCCCCGATCCCATAAGAAACCTCAAGAGGACAACGAAACAGAGAATCCTCCTTTCAAGGACAAAGTTCAACGCAATGAAAAAGATATGCGAGTCCAGCAAGACAGCACATGTCAGCTGAAGAAGGAACTGAAACTGCAAGAGGCTAAATGTTTTAAACTTTCGAACAAAAATAAAGGGCTTGAGACCAAACTTCAGGAAAGTGAACTTAGAATTCATGATCTAGAAGGTCTGTTAAAGTCCATGGAACGAGGTCTTGCAGAGAAGACAAATTCTCTAATGGCTGAAATGGCACGGAGGCGCAACCTGGCTGACAAAGTGACAACACTGAAGGTGTACAAAGAACGAGCGCTGGATGCAGAAAAATCGTTGAAAGAGCTTATGGAGGACAGCCAAAGATTGAAAATACAACTAGACACGTCTCAGCAAAAAACAACCTCATTTAGAAATGAATCAGAGGCCCTTAGAGCCGAGCTTAAAAAGCAGTCAGAGCTCCTGAGAAATAGAGAGAACACGATTACGGCTTTTAGGATCTCATTGGATGTAAAACAAAAGCAAATCGATGTTCAGAAAGAGGAGCTTAAGAGACAACTCAAACTTGCACAGGAAATAGAACTGGAGGCGAAAAGGAATCGGCAGAATGAAGAAGCATCAATGAAGCGACTAAAGCACAAAGATGACGAAAATTTGAGCCTACGAAACGAAGTCACGTCACTAAACAAGGCTGTGTTTGAGTTTGAGAGGAAGTTGTCAAAAAAAGAGTTGAGACACCACATCCTCCAGGACAAATATCAAAAAGCTCAGGCAGAAATTGCACTCCTGCAGAAAAAAAACCAAGCACTGGAAACTACTACAGCTAATCTTGATAGAGCAGTTGCTGAAACCCAGACACTCCTCCAAAAGTCCCGTCAAGAGAATCGGTTTCTTAAGAATCGAATGCAGAAGGTCAGGATAAAGCTGTCTGGATCAATTCAGCGCGGCAAGGAAAACGAAATCAAATTTGATAAAGACCTCCTGCGTCTAAAGGTGGATTATATGAAAATGAAGAGGCAGAAAGAAGACGCTCTGAAAAAAAACAGAAGAGCCACAGAACACTCTACTGTAATGCAAGAAAGATTGGAATACAAACTGATATCATTCGCGAACAGGAAAGTAGGATTATAGAATTATCTAGGGAAGTTCTGCGACTCCATAAGAATGCGCAGAAATTTAAAATGGTGAAAGAAACTTATTCTAAGGTGGAAAAGTTAGGGCTGGATGAAGAGACAGGAGATTTTATAATTCTCCCAGAAGACAACGACGACTGGAAAAAGCAAAAACTCAGACTGCTTCGTGCCAAGAACCAGAGATTGACCAAAAAACTGGAAAAGAGAGAGGCAGAAATTAAGTATCTCAGGCATGAGCAGAAGAAACTGCAGCGTGTGGCACACAATCTCAGGTTTCAGTTTGAACAACTGCCGGAAAATACATTGGATATAGTGCAGGAGAGTGAGACCAACGTTAGAGTACTCAAAAGACAGATACAAGCACAAGAAGCAGAGATAAGTGCATGTGTGACAAAAATAAGAATGCAACAAATCGACAACAAAAAGTTGAAAAGTAAGCTTACAGATATCACATTTTCAAAGAGAGATGTACTTCCGCCCATTCCGACAAACAATATCAAACCGAAACCTGAGGACACGGAACTAAAGACCACAATGAAACCCCGAAACATTGTTTATCTACCGCCTATTCAAATCAGTTCATATGGAAAGAAACAAGTAAAGAAGTAAGAGGATGTTTTTATGACTGATGGAATGATAGCATCTGAGAAAGATGTAGGAGAATCTCAGTATTTGGGGCAGGGTCCTGCAGCTGACGGGTACTGGCGGGCAAAGCAGCATGCGGCTCGGGGTGTTTGCGGAGGCAAGAACCCGGGCGTATGAGGACTTTGGAGAGACCATGGACAAAGACTTCCGCACGGCTTCGAGGCGATTCTGTTCCACCATCCGGCGTCTCAGGAGGGGAAGCAGTGCAGCACCAACACTGTTTTATAGTGGGGATGGTGTGCTGCTGACCTCGACTCGGGACGTTGTGGGCCGGTGGGCAGAGTACTTCGAAGACCTCCTCAATCCCACCAACATGCCTTCCGTTGAGGAAGCTGAGCCTGGGGACTCTGGGTTGGGCTCTCCAATCTCTGGGGATGAGGTCGCTGAGGTGGTTAAAAAGCTCCTCAGTGGCCGGAACCCAGGGGTGGATGAGATTCGCCCAGAGTTTCTTAAAGCTCTGGATGTTGTAGGGTTGTGGTGGCTTGTGCTGGCTGACATGACTCTGCAATGTTGCATGGACATTGGGGGCAGTTCCCCTGGATAGGCAGACTGGGGTGGTGGTCCCCCTGTTCAAAAAGGGGGGCCGGAGGGTGTGCTCCAATTATAGAGGGGTCACACTCTTAAGCCTCCCTGGAGAGGTCTATTCAGGGGTTCTGGAGAGGAGGGTCCGTCGGATTGTCGAACCTCGGATTCAGGAAGAGCAGTTTGGTTTTCGTCCTGGTCGTGGAACACTGGACCAGCTCTACACCCTCAGCAGGGTCCTGGTGGGTGCATGAGAGTTCACCCAATCGGTCTACATGTATTTGTGGACTTGGAGAGGGCGTTCGACCATGTCCTTCAGGAAACCCTGTTGGGGGTTCTCCGGGAGTATGGGGTACCGGGCCCTTTGACACGGGCTGTCAGGTCCCTGTATGACCGGTGTCAGAGTCTGGTCCGCATTGCTGGCATTAAGTCGGGCTCGTTTCCGGTGAGAGTTGGACTCCGCCAGGGCTGCCCTTTGTCAGTGATTCTGTTCATCACTCATGGACAGAATTTCTAGGCGCAGCCAAGGTGTTGAGGGGATCCGTTTTGGTGGCCTTAGGATCGCATCTCTGCTTTTTGCGGATGATGTGGTCCTATTGGCTCCATCAGGACATGATCTGCAGCTCTCGCTGGAGCAGTTCGCAGCCAACTGTGAAGCGACCGGGATGAGAATCAGTGCCTCCTAGTCCGAGGCCATGGTCTTGAGGGTAGAGTTCTTCTCCGGGTCTGGGTGCAGGGGTGGGGTGGGGTGTCCTGCCTCAAGTGGAGGGGTCTATCACAGGTCTTGTTAACAAATGAGGGAAGAAGGGAGCAGGAGATCGACAGGCAGATTGGTGCAGCATCTACTGTGAAGTAGGCGCTGTACTGGTCCATCGTGGTGAAGAGAGAGCTGAGCCAAAAAGCGAAGCTCTCAATTTACCGGTCGATCTATGTTCCTACCCTCAAAAGAACGAGATCAGGGATACAAGTGGCCAAAAGGGGTTTTCTCTGTAGGGTGACCGGCCTCTCCCTTAGAGATGGGGTGAGAAGCTCGGTCATCCGGGAGGGACTCAGTGTAGAGCCGCTGCTCCTCCACATCGAGAGGATCCAGTTGAGGCTCGGGCATCTGGTCAGGTGTTTCAGGCACGTCCCACCGGGAGGAGGCCCCAAGGAAGACCCAGGGTACGCTGGAGGGACTATGTCTCCCGGCTGGCCTGGGAACCCCTTGGGGTTAGTCCGGAGGAGCTGGAAAAAGTGGCTAGGAGAGGGAAGTCTGGGCCTCCCTTCTTAAGCTGTTACCCCAGCGACCCGACCCCGGATAAGCGAAAGACAATGGGTGGGTGGGTCCTGCAGGACTTGCCTTTCCTGCCCATTCCATGTATTGGATTCTGTGGACGCCTGTCTGGTACCCGTCGATGGAGGCCAAGATGGAGTATTCCAGCCCTATGGTCCCTGCGCTTCTCGGCCCTGTAGACGCAGGGTGAATCCTAGCAACCTGCTGCCTCTTTGCCGGGAGTCCTGGACGCCAGCTGATAGTGTAGACCCACCAATTTCTACCAGGATTGGTTTATAAATGCCAGGTTACTGGCAAATAAAACTTTCGTCAGTAGGGATTTCTTTCCCTAACTATTTATAACAGAATAGTGGACCAGGTTTTGTCTCATGAAGATGTAAAGCTTTGGTCCATGCATCGAAGTGCATAAAATGCATCTATGGGGTAATTTCATTCTCACTGAAAAAAGAAAACAGGGTTGGATCAACAGATTAATTTCAAACATGTTTGATTATTTTAAGGTGATCAAGACGTGTATACAACCACACATACGTAAGTTCCTGCGCAACAGGGCACAACTTTTCGCTGTGTCACAATTACGTGGCACAGTGTAATTATGCCGGCACTGGTACTGGTCCACCTGTAGCCATCATTCAGTTGAGCCGCCCGCTTTGCAGAAAGCATTTCTATTCTGTAAATGTACAACTTATGCACATGATTCAACTATTTAGAATAAACGTCCAGATTCCCACGCTGTTATTCTTTAAATCCCTGCTGGCATTCTAACAGGCATTTGCACAATCTCTTTATTTATTTTTAATTTGGATTTTTTTTCCTAAAAGATATTATTTTTGTTTGTGTGAGGTGATCTTGTGCCCTGAAAGCCCATTTCGCATAAAATATGGAATTGTTGTGATCATAAATACTCATACTGCTACAGAGACGTTGCCATGGTTACGGCTTCACATAGTGGCAGACTTCTGCATATTTGTACTAATTTACATTTGTATTTAAGGGTGGTGACAGGGCTACTACTGTCTAATATTAGCCTTTGCTATCTTTTTCTCTCAGGTCATCAACATTAGCCTAAACATTAGCAGTGCACTACCGCCCACTACTAGTGGCATTCGTTAATGCTAATTATCATTAGCCTTTTCCTTGAAAAAAGGAAAAGGCTAATTATCAAATGCTAATTAGCATTAGCATCTGCTAATGCTAATTCTCATTAGCCTTTTCCTTGAAAAAAGCTTTTAGATATTTTTCTCATTAGCCATGTTTAGTTCACTGACTGGAGGAAGTCCATGACAGTGTTTCTCAATTCCGGTCCTCACGCCCCCCTGCCCTACATGTTTTAGGTGTTTCCCTTATGCCACACACCTGGATTGAATATGTGGGTGATTAACAGGCTTCTGTAGCACTTGATGTTCTGGAACAGAGGTACATGTAAAACATTCAGAGCAGGGGGGCCTGAGGTCTGGAATTGAGAAGAGCTGATGTAAGACAACATGCTAGTGATATCCAACATGTCACTAGCAGCCTTTAGGCTAACATTAGCATTTTGGCTAATTTTAGCTAATACACTAATTTCAACATACTGAATGGCACAGCTCCATGTTAGTCAACATGCTTGTGGTTCTCCACATGCTATTTAGTAATTGTTAGCTAAGCTTAGCATTGATGCTAATTTTTAGTATCAGAACGCTGGGTTCCAACTGAAGGGCACACTTTGGCAGGCCCTGGTTAAATTTCCAGATATTTCCAGTTAACTGGTGAGTTAACTGTAGTGGGGGGGAACTACCCAAGGATACACAACAGGGACATTTGAACAACTAGCCTTTCAAAAAACATCTCTAAGACCCTGATAGTTTAAATACTCAACTGTTGCATCTGTTGCTTGTTTCCCCTCTACCGAAACAGAGGCTTTAAAAACCTCTGTTTTTAATGTTTTGTTTTACTGTTCATTTAAAGCACTTTATAGGAAGAAATGATGATTATCTTTTTATGGATGGTTGTCCCCCCTTTATTGCTGCATTCCTAAATTTCGCTGAATTTAATAGTCATAAAGTAGTTGTATGAGCTGACATGAACCTTGCGTGTTCTCTACTTGATTACAACAACTAATAAAACTATAAGAACTAGTAAATTCTATGGTTTTCACCATGTAGTGAAAGCTTATACAGAAGGTGAATCATTCTTTTTAACCCATTCATGACTTATTTAGAAATGCTTGTTGGGGCTTTTCTGTTGACTCCACCCTTAGCTTGCGTTAAAGTACCACAAACTGTTTTGTCTTTGCCGTTTTGTATTTGTTTTAGTAATTAAACTGCGTTTATTTTAGTTTTTTCTTTTTAACACAAAACATCTTAAAGAGCGCATTGAGACACATCGAAGCTGGACCCGGACACAGCCTAAAGCAAGGCAGAGCCCGCAAACCATCTGTCTCGAGCCCAGGAATTATCAGTTACAAGTAGCGCTCAGCTGGTCGGACGACTTCGTTAGCAGCTGTTGCAGAATTCAAGAGTGAAAATATTCTAACAGAGTAGATTATTTTTAAATCGTCACGTTAGCTGTTTATACACTAAATACTTCAGATTGAGATATTTCTCTTAAAAATACACAAAAAGTGAAAAAATAAATGTGCAATAAAGCACAATTTTATTTATTTATATTACACTAGGAACACAAAAAGAGGAGCTTCAGACAACGCAGAGTTTATGGGCAGAGTTCATGGAGTCGCAGAACTTACTTAGTTCTATAATCCTACATTCCTGTTCGCGAATTATATCAGTCTGTATTCCAATTTTTCTCTCATTACAGTATCTTCTGTGGCTCTTCTGTTTTTTTGTCAGAGCGTCTTTCTTTGCACTTTCAGTTTTGCATAATCCTCCTAGGTATTTTGTTCACCTAAATAAAAAGAACCACAGACACTGTTAATTGATTTTTCAACCAAACTTCTGCAGAGGGATAAGGTGATAGAAAGCTGCTTCTTCAAGCAGCTCACCATTTGTTCTGGCCTTTGTCTTCAGAGCTGGCCTTTTATTTGCTTTAACAGAAAGGGAGGGGACTATCCTGATAACGGAAAAAAGGGGAGCACAGAAAGTAAACAGAGACAGTTTTACAACTGAGGAGTACCTCAGAAGACCAGCTGCAAAAACATGCTCGAGGTTAAAGAAAGGTTACACACTTCATTAATTCCTTTCTCACTGGGGTGAGAGAAACTAAACTAACCACCTTCAAGTAACACCTCCTGTGTACGCAGGTCTTTTTCAAATTTTATCTTATTTTCCTTGCTGCTCTGAATCGTTTCAGCCAACGAAACAATCCACTTAATTCTTAAGAAACCAGATTCTCTTGCTGGGACTTTTGGAGGACTGTGTTTGAACAACCTCTATCAAGATTCGCTGTAGAAGCTTCCAGTGTTTGTTTTTTTTCTGCAGGATTGCATTTTCAAATTTCTTCTGGAGGATTTAGTATTTCAATTCTTGTTTTGATTTGAAAACAAGATTTTGAAATCAAATCTGCTCCATCGTCTCTCCTTGCTCCATCACCATCTCCCTCTGCTCTGCCTGTAACTCCTCTTCAGTCTGCTACCCAGAGAAAATCTCTAGCAGAGAAATGTAAATTTGATTTTAAATTCTTATAAATATATATCAAAGCACACGCTTTTCACTTTGTATTATCATACATGTGTCTCACAAAAATTCTTTGTACTGATTTATGTTCATCTTGTTTTAATGAAAGGAATAATTTCAGTCAGTACAATAAACTGCTAGCTTTATTATTAATTCATATGTAGAAAATAACTGTATGAATCAGTGAAGTTAATACTTTCTCATACTCCAATCGTATGATTTGCATAATGTCTTGTAAAATTAAATGAAATAGGTGTCATGATAATGAAACTAATCTTTAACTTTTGTTTTCCACGACTCCTCACCCCATCCTCATCATCAGATGTGCATGATGCTTTTGCTGGAAAAAACATTTTTGTCCCTCTGTCAAAAGTGAACGCATACAAGTTGTTTTACTTTCACATTAATAAAATTGGTCCCGACATGGAACTGGAGAATCAGGTAAGTACAATGACTATGTTGTTTCTAAATATCACAGCTGTTGTAGTATTTTACAAATCTTTTTTCTTGTACTACATTTGTAGTCTATTAGTGCATTTCTGGCTGTCATCGTGAAGGATTACAACAACCTGAACACAGGACAGGCTGCATTCATAGACTCCTTTGCAATTACATCAATGTGGCCGGGAAAAAGTTCTAGATTAAAAACTGATAAATACTTTTTTTGCATTGTTTTATACAGACAAAATAAAAGAAAACACGAGGCAGAATCCCCATCTTCTTTGGATTGAATTGACGCAACAGATCTGATTACCTTTTCTTTTATTCATAGCAAGTTTTTTGCAGAAATGTCCTACAAAATGAAATGAGACGTCATGTGAAACATGCATTAAAATGATGTGAATCACATGTGATTTTACCACGAAACGTTCCAAAATCAAACGTATACATGTGCTTTCACATGTCATTCACATCATTCACTTGTGGAAAGTTGTGTGAACCACGTGTGGTTTTCATGTGTTCACGTGACTTTCACATGTGATTTTCGTGGGATTTTTTTGTAAGGGCGTGCCCACTTCACCTATCTTCAATGGGAGCTCCCATTCCTGTTCCTTCAGGCCGAAGAGGGTCAGGATTTCACTCTCCGGGCAGCGCTGATGGTGCTCCCGAAGGATTATCAGTGTTGTAAACGTCCAGTTTTTTGCATTTCCCACCATGAGCTCCACTGTTGTGAGCCACGGGAAAGCCAGTATGATTTCGTCGGATTCGAGTTTGTGCAGACTCCACGGACTGTGTCCGAATTCAGGGTCTGCATCCTTCGAAGAATGTAAATAAACAAAGGCTGGAAGAGAAAAGCTGTGAATTTGGACAGGCCTAGCCTTGACCAACTGTCCTCACCCCCACTTCAGCGTAACTTGTGTCACCTATCCACCATGATAGCGTGGAAATCACGTTTAGAGCCACGCCGAACTGACGTGATAGATAACGATGTGATCTGCTGTTTTCTGTCCACTATATAATACTTGAAGAGTTAATTAACTTGTTTTGTTGACACGAATATGTCTAACATCTCCGTTTCAAATAAAACGATATAAAAGCATGTTTTTTTTTTTTTTGACAACACCAAGCCCGACTTTCGTTTGAGCAGGGAGTCTTTGGCAGTGCTGCTAAATCTGGTCTATCAAGATTGATGACATGGACGGGGTGCTACTATTGATACCATAGTGTTTCTATTCTGGTTGGTAAGCGGCGCATCCTACAGAGTGGTCTCCAGGGTGATTGGGATGCCACTGTCCATGACATTGTCCATAGAGTTACAGAGAAGGTTGTTGACATTCGCCACCAGGTCATCCACCTCCCAAAAACCCAAGAGGACTTGAATGTCGTTGGTTGGTTATCTCTCTAATCAACTACCTCTAAAACAGGAATTAAATCTGAATGTGGGAACTGAACAACCCTGAGTGCTGAGTTAAACACATTGTGTATATGTTTATGTGTTTTTAATCAAATTGTGTCTTCACATAATTCAATCTCCTCTGTTTGCATCACATGGAGAATATACAAGACATTATTCTTTATGTCTGTGTGGGTGAACTGTACTGCATGACTCAGCATTAAACCTTTAGGTTGATAACTGCAGAGAAATTGTTTGACTGTGGCCTTTTACAAATTCATACACTTAACCAGAGTAAAGACAATTATATTCATCAATCATCCATTACTAAAGAAAGAGCAGAACCATCAGAGACAATTAAGTAAAAAATTAACAGCCCAGAAAACACGAGGCAGAATCCCCATCTTCTTTGGATTGAATTGACGCAACAGATCTGATTACCTTTTGAGAATCAACATGGTTATGTGAAGATGTTTGTGAACAAAATTAGATATTGATTTTTTTTTTTAGGCTGCTCGTTATCTCTTGCGTTGCCTTTTTTTCCCCCACCCCCATTTCAATCTTTCTCCTTTGCTCTTTTCCCTACGCATTACCTATTTCCCCCTGAGATCGAGTTATTGTCCAACCTTCATCTTATCATGCAAGAAGCAATATTACCTCCAGATCATGATAATTCCTGATTTGTAAATTTGCCCAGCTTTTATTAGCAATACTGATCATTTTGTGGGTAATACAAGAAATACAATAACATATGAAAGGACCTAATACCTTGACCACCCTCTACTGTTTCTAAAAGAAGGAAAGACTGCATTGAGAATTTGTAATGAGCTCTTTGCACTCGACATCACAACCGCATGCACAAATGCGGCTCTTTTTTCCGCTTTGAGTTACCGTGACAGCTAGAAAAGAAAGTCATATTTCAGACGCAAATAAAACAACAAATATGCATTTGTTGTCTTCCTAATATAATGGTTTTTTTTAAGTTTTCATGGATTTCCAAGCGGTCCTGAATTAAGAAGACGGTGGCTTGTAAATATTCGTCGCTACCAGTTAAAGCTAACGTCGCACAGCAAAGTTTGCAGCCTTCACTCCGGATCAGCTCCTTCAGCCTAAAGGAGCCATTTTGTGTTATTCCCATGGAATCACTTCTGCATTCAGCCTGAAAGAGCGAAAGTATGGGAATGAGAGAGCAGACCAGAGCCAGACAGACAGCCGAGCATCTGAATTGCATGTACACACTGCTGTAAACACCGTCCTTCACAAGAAGCATGCAAAACTAATAAAACGAAATAACACGGCGACCTTAAGGAACACGGCCATATTTTTCTGAAAGTAACAACTTTGAACCTGAACAGTGAGCTGAACTACAACCCCGACACCAGAGCTGCTCTACTGTTTCGCTATGGGCTTGTTGTGCTTCGTCAGGCTTCGGAAGCAAAAAGCCTGAACCAAAAATCTCCCATTAGTTGGTCTCTGACACTAATGACAATAAACGCACGTAATATACTTGAAAATAAGGTAAAAACATTGTCCACTATAATGGATGAAAAATGTTTACATACTTAAATAGCACATTTTTACAAGAAAAATGTCAGATAATATTGCTAAGCTAAGGCTTTAGCTTAGCATAAGCTAGTGTTAGCCACAAAGTTTAAAGAAAGTAAAACGCACCGTCGTATCTGTGAATGTATAACGAGTAAACTGTTCTCCAGCTTACTTGTTGGGGCTACGGATCGATGTACATCATTAATTGTAGTGAAGTTACGTGATGTGCCGAGGCTTCGAGGCGTGTGTCGAGTAATGGAGGGGGCGTTTCCCTAAAGCGCGAATCGAAGCTTGCTTCATTTTAGGGGAGGAGCCGAAAACGATGACGAGCGAAGCCTCGCTGCCGGGCTGTACCACGTGACTACTTCGGGAAGTGGCTCAGATTTTGGCGCGGGTTTGACAGCTTTATAAACCCCACAGGCTCCATTCAAAATGTGGGTTGTTGTAGGTGAGTTGCGGTCAGTTGAGAGAGTGGATAGAGTTTTGATAGTTTGGATAGCAGAGTTTGGATAGTGGTTATTTAGTTTGAGACAGTTAGTTTGGTGTTTGGAGAGTTTAGGAGAGAGATAGGATAGATAGATAGGAGATTTAGGAGCGTGAGGACAGGATAGGAGTAGGATGGAGCCGGCGAGAAAGAGGAGGATTTCCCCCATGTGGGAACATTTCGATTTGATAAGCCCTAACAAGGTAAGGTGAACTGAACATTTGCAGATGCATTAGGTTTGCTTATGAGGAACTGTATTTTCACTGTTTCTTATTTTATTTAAAGGTGAGGTGTTTATTGTGCTCCAAGGAGTTGGGGTACAATAATAACACCTCATCCATGCTAAGGCTCTACCGTGCCTTGCATGAGAATAGGGAGGAAACTGGAGCTTCACCCAGCCAAGGTATTTCATTACAATATTACAAACACACTATCACAATTTTAGCATGCTGATGTTTGCTTGTTGTGTAAATAAAGACAGGTAACAGACACTGTATTTATTCCCTTTTAAACAGCCACCAGAAAACAAGAGCTGGATGAAGCTCTAGTCTCCATGATAGTGAAGGACACCCAGCCTTTCAGTATTGTGGATGACGTTGGATTCAGGACATTTGTGTCTAAGCTGGATCCCAATTATGTTCTCCCTACAAGGCGGGTATGTTGTGGGTCCATACAAGAAACGAATGACTACATTATTGTATGTGTCACAATTCAGCAACATATATATTTATTCCTTTAGGCTCTGAAGGCCATGGTGGAGGCCAAATACGAGTCTGCTAAGGAGCACGCTAAGACTAAAGTAGAGAAGGTGGCTGCTGTTAGCCTTACATCAGATATGTGGACATCCATCAGCATGGATGCCTACCTGGCAGTGACATGCCTCTTTGTGGAGGAGCTCGGTGTTGCTGGGAGTGCAGGCATTCCCCCAGTCTCACACTGCTGAAAATATTGCTCGTGTGAAAGCCTCCCTGATGGAGGAATGGGGAATCTCAGGCAAGGTGACATGCATGGTCACCGATGGTGCTCCTAATATGGTGGCATGCGTGAGAGAGCTGAAGCTTCGCCACCACATTTGTGTTGCTCACACCCTCAATCTTGTTGTGAAGAAGGCGCTTGACCAGCACCCTGTGCTCTCTGGCCTCCGGGCCAAAGCAAGGAAGCTGGTTGGCTACTTTAGAAGCAGCACCACTGCTAAGGTATGCTCTTTTCTTTTATTCCAATATATAATGTTAATAGTTTGTCTGTACTCCTACTGCAGTGATTTAATGGCCTACTCTTCTGTATCTTTAAAGGAGAAGCTTACACAAGTGCAGCTTCAGCTGGGCATGCAAGCAACGAAGTTGATGCAGGACGTGGAAACAAGATGGAACAGCACCTACTTGATGCTGCAACGTCTGGTGGAGTTGAAGGAGCCAGTAGGAGCGGCATTGGCTG
Organism: Poeciliopsis retropinna; assembly: GCA_010277075.1. NCBI lineage: Eukaryota > Metazoa > Chordata > Actinopteri > Cyprinodontiformes > Poeciliidae > Poeciliopsis > Poeciliopsis retropinna. The sequence continues at coordinate 19,914,556 of VMRM01000014.1, forward strand.
GATTACAAACTGACATACCCTTTTTCACTGCCAGTGAGTTTGACATTGTTGTAGCGTGCCTTTCTTTACTCTCTCCTTTCTATGACACCACCACGGAGCTCTATGCAGAAGAACACATGTCGGCATCAAAAGTTATCCCCCTCCTGAAGATGATAGAGAAAGCCCTTCAGGAGGAAGACACCAAGTCGGCCCATGCAGTAGCAGTAGAAATAGGAGAGCAGCTCATCAGACAGCTCAGGGAGAAGCTGCACATGCTCCAGTCAATGAGCATCGTGTCACTGGCTACACTCCTGGACCCACGATTTAAACTTATAGCATTTTTCAGCAGCACAAAAGCTGCTGAAGCAGTGAAGCGCTTGACTTCAGAGTGTGCCACCGTCATCCGACGGAACACAGAAGAGATCACTCACGAGATTCCCCAGGCTTCCACCTCTCAAGAAGTCACTGGAGGTAATCTTTTATATTACATTTTGAGATTACTTATTCCTATTACAACACTTACTAACTTGACCCGTGGTTTCCATGTAGGTAGCAGACTTTGGCAAAGATTGGACACTAGTGTCATGGAAGCAAAGAGGACTCAAAATGTGTCAGCAGATGCCACCGTAGAGGTCCAGCGCTACCTGTCAGAGGCAAACATAAGCAGGCTGGAGAACCCCCTGGAATACTGGGCTAATCATCGGTCACTGTACCCCAATCTGTACAAACTTGCGCTTATTTATTTATGCACCCCGGCATCATCTGTGCCATGTGAACGTGTCTTTTCAAAGGCTGGAGAAGTAGTGACAAAAAAGAGGAATCGTTTGAAACCAAAAACTGTGGAGAAATTGTTATTTCTTAATAAAAATGCATGAAATCATCCAAGTTACACAAGCCTCTTCACTACCCCCTCCCTAGTTCCACAAGCACTTTCACTGTCCTCTGCCTGATTAAGCCCATGCCATTTTTCTATAGTCACAGAAAAACATACATGCCATATCACATGACACTACTATTTTGGGAAAAATTACACACAAAGAATACATTCAAACAATATTTTATTATACACATATGTGTATACATAATTTATGTAGACAAATGATTTCGTCCTCCACCTTTTGTGAAGTCATTCCCAAGAGCCATAATAGACAGAAATTCAATGCATCACATGTGTTAAGATACAGCTGGCTGTGATTATACACCTGGCCAGTAGGTGGTTTCGTGTGCACATGAAGCTTCAAGAAATGAACCCTTTCTCGAACCACTTGGCTCAAGTGGTTCAATGCCTCATGAGGCTTCATCTCACCATCACTAATTAATTGTTACCTTCGAAAAGCCCTGCAAATACCCAGCATAAAATGCCATTTTCAATAGATCGGAAACCATCGAGACGCTTTTCCCTGAACGCAGAAGCTGATGTGCAAAGAGCCCGTACTTTGCAACCTCTTCAGATCCCCTACAAAACCCAGAAAGCTCATTTTCTCTTTTCATGGTGTACAGTCTTAGTTCAACAGCCAGCAGCAAGTCAAACTATATTTGAGGTTTACATATAAACCTCAAATATAGGTTGAGGTTTGAGCTGTGCAAATGCAAAAGGAGCATTTGCACAGCTCCTTGCAAATGCTGAATTGTAGTTTATTATTTGCTACTGATGTTATGTGTCTTTGTAAAAACATGCAGTCTATTGAAGGGCTCCTTATTGTTTTTTTGTTTTGTTTATTTACATAAGTGTAACTCTACAACATTTATGTTTTCCCCCTCTGGTTTCTTTTTCCATCACACTAACAATTTCCTTATTATGAATAATTCTATTATAAAGTCATTCTTGCATCTATATTTTCTGTATAGTTTCAACCCTCAGCTTCTGCACAATGCCTCTCCATCAGTGTGAAACTTATTTCTTTGTTCTACCCACAATTATATTTTTGGGCCATTTCCCCAAAACTGTTCTTTCATCTGCAAAACCACAAGCGCTTTGTCAAGGTGAGGCGTGCATGGATGTGTTTGAAACTAGTAAATCACAGTATTTTATTTTTTTCTACAACAGCAAACATAAACACAATGTGTTTGCCCATTCCCATATGCACAAACGCACACATACTTTTTGCTATTAACTTGAGGTCTGGCAGCTATCAAATGGAGAACGAGCATAGCTCAGTGAATACACACGTGTATATAGAGACCACTTTAATCTGTCAGCTGAATCTGACAGACCTATTTCCTTTGAGAAGGAGATGCTGATGGTTTAGGGAAATTCAAAAGCAGCCTCAATTTGTCACGTCCAGACTGGCCTGCAGTCTGCCTTACTAACTACTTCAGCACAGCGCAGCTCTCCTGGGGCTTAAGGTTACAACATATTCTCATTCCTCCTAACTTTAGTGTTGCATATTACTCCACAGTGACATTTATGCATTCACGTGGAGAAACCAGAGTTATCAAGGTATGACGGCTGCTTGCACAAAGTGCAGCACAGAGTGCAGCACAGAGGCGGCAAGTGTAATTAAAGGCTTCTCCCAAACCCAGTGAACTCCAGATTATGTGTTTAACAATCTTAAAATGTTGGCATATATGCAGATGTTCTTGTTTATTTAATCCTCCTGTGGTCTTAAGAGATGGGGTCAATTGGACCCTGAGCTTTTTACTCTCTGTGGTGTTGACCGGGGTCGCACTGACTCGTCATGCGCTTTTTATGAGGTTTTCTTTCATTGTGGTGTTGGGAACTGATTGTCTGACAGGACAACTGCTCCCTTCCCTAGACTCTAAAAAGAGTATTTGGGCTGTAGTTCATGTTATGGACTTATTTACATTAACCTCACTTAATTCTTTTCCTTTAGTTATGACAACTTACTTTCATGAGTTCAATTAACTTAACAGTCACGCATTTTATCTCAAACGAACTTTTTACTTTGAGTCTAAGTGAAACAAGTTAATGCAGCATTACGTCTGACGTCATTACGTAAGCTTTGCCCGGGACAGATCCTGCATCTCTGGTACCGACCACACGTGCGACCGCCATTTCTTCGGAGTATTGACTGTCGACGAGATTCAGATAAAACAGCCTCATACTCAGTAAGTATGCTGCCCCACCATAACCAAACATTAAATAAACGGTGTAAAAATATTTAAAACTTTTTCTACCTTAAATTTGAAACAGTGAACTGTGTTTAACGTCGAAGTGTCATCAGTTATTTGCTCTTAGCCGCGCTGTTCGGCGGGGTTCAAATTTCAACATGTTTTAACATAACTACTCTGAGTTAGACTTAATGTTTATTTTGTGTGTGTACTTTTACGCTAAAAAACTTAACTTGAAATTACAGAGGTGGGGGTGTTCTATGCAAAACTAATTTAATGTGATGCAATTCCACTGTGAGCTGCAGCCGGTAGAGCCATTTTTTCTAGTTTTCTCATGCTGCTTACTGGCGACATAATATAAAACGCATAATATCCTGACGGCGCTAAGAATCCATCAGGTGTCATTTCTCCTAAAAAAGCAATTTGTGTCTGTAGGAACATTGCGCAGTGTTCTAGCTAGCGGTTGATCGCCAGGCACTGGGCCGGGCTTAGGGTGGCTGCGCGCCTACATTTTGTTCGCTGTGCAGAGAATGTCAGCTGTTATTTTTTTCTTTACGCCAGCTGTCATTAGCACTAGCGGTCATCGGGCCTACATACATTACCGAAAATCCTCGCTAAAGCAACCCTGCACCCCGAGAAATGTAACTACATGTTCACAAGGACTGTGATTACTGCCTAGGCTTCAGATGTACTTTCTGGTTACTTGTGTAGGCACTGCCACTCAATTAACAAGTGGGAGCAGCTTTTAGCGGTTTGCATTTGTTTGCTAATAAGCATTAGCATTTCTGGCTAGAACCATTTTGTGTTAACTTCTCTTACCCACTTCTCTTTCCAGGCCTAGAACCAAGACTCATCAAACCACATAAGGTGAGCCATATTTTCTTCATAAAGGATTTGTGTAATATCATAAAGCTTCTAATTTTAGAATAAAAAGTTAAATGCAAAATGAATATGCTATTTTGATAATGTGAAATATGTGTGCTCTCAACTAATTCAAATAGGCTCTATATATAAAACATAATTTTAGTTTATAGTAAAAGGAACAATAAGTGGGTTGTGACAGAACGAGATGAAATGAATTTCCTCCAAAGGGTTGATGGGCTCTCCCTCACAGATGAGGTCAGAAGCTCAGTCATCTAGGAGAAGCTGAGAGTAGAGCTGTTGTTCCTCCACATCCAGTGGAGCCAGTTGAGGTGTCTCGGGCATCTGATTAGGATGCCTCCCTGGTGAGGTTTTCTGGGGACGTAGAGGAACTATGTCACTCAGCTGGCCTGCAAAGTCTTCAGGATTCACACAGGTGGGGAGGTGGCTGGGGAGAGGGAAGCTGCCCTCGCAGTGGAGAACTGATTATAGTCAAATAAGCATTTTTTTCCCACCAATATCTAAAGTTGCTGTAATTTTTAACACTAAAGAGTGGACAGATATAAAATAAGAATAGAAATGTCATTTATTGTCCTTCAGTGGGAAATTTCCAGTGCAACAGCAGAAAGTGACAGGCAATTTATTCACACAAACACTCATACATATATATGTGTGCATATATATGCACACTAAAAATTACAACCTAAAAATACTGTGGAGTTATTGAAAAAGCTTACTCCCATCCTAAGGAATGTGCGACTGAGAAGGACAATTTAAGAAATGTGTATTTGTGCATTAAAAAAATTACTTGCAATACTAACAATATGACATTAATTAATATAGAGTGTTTTCAGTAGGGTATTAAAAACAGTGAAATAGTTATGGTAAAAGATGCATTCTGAATCTATATTTTACCAAGCAGTAAAACAAACATCTAAAGTATTGCATGGGGCTAAGGTTGTCACAGTATTCAAAATTGACTCAGGCCAAAGGAGGAGCAACAAGTGCAAAAATAGCTGGCATCATGAGAACTTATGAGGAGGTATGGACATCATCAATAGGGACACTGAGTGAACTAAGCTATGGCCATTTACTTTTTTCCATTTAAAACAAAGAACTTAAAGTGATTAGTTACTTTCAGACTTTGTTTTAATTATAATACTTGATACACTTTCTGTGCAAAGCTAATATCATTTGAAGAAAAGCAAGTTTGCCTGTCATGTGTTTCTGCTGCATTTAGTTGTTATAGTAAGTCTGTATTGTGGTTTATTTATGAAATTCAATAAAATACACCTTTCTATCCAACTTGTCAGAAACCGGTGCAATTTGGCCAAATTTTTGAGCTTCTGTTGCTTTTAAATTTTAACATTTTTAAATGTTACACTTGTATCAATTCTATGCGGTAAGAGATCTCTTTAATGGAAAATGATATTCACTAGCTCTGGTAGATTGTGCAAAGAAAAAGCCTTAACAATACAGTCTAGTTTCACAAATTGAGATGTGAAGGATAAAATGTGGCAGAGGTGGAATATGAATAATTTTGAAGTGCAGTATTAAAACCCAGTGGACATGTGGACTGTACATTATTGCATCTGATAGGCCTTTGCTGTTGTGAACAGGCTAGATATATTAGTTATATCATGAATCTCTTCAGATGTTAAATACTGATAACGATAACTTTTCTCCAGGTTGAAGACATTGGGATTCGAAGGGAATGTGTTCTGAAAGGGCTTATCACCTTTCTTGGAGAGGATGCAAAAGACCTTATTAAGGAATACTGTGTAAGTTTTTAAAGGTTTAAAGTTGCATCTCATCCCATTCAAGCAAATGGACAAATTCAATGTCAGTTGTTTTTACCTTCTTAAATTGTTTATGGACTGGCTTTTCTAAATGTGAACATCTGTTTGAAAAAGTGGGGCAAATTTGGTGTCAGAAATGTAAATTTAACATGGCTGTGTCCTGCTTAAATCCAGAAATTTTGCGCTTTGCTGTTCAGCAGAGCGCATCAACTTCATTTCTTGTTTACCAATGTGCCAAACAAGTTAATAAGAATATGTTTTAGAGTCATGGTATTTTGATACCAGCTCCAAAATATCTGACAAGCAACACAAATATGCATTTTTTTATTGAGTTCCACCCTAAGATGTCCATTGGCTGGATCAGTATTCTGCTTTGATATAAAATCTAAAGAAATTGGTTTTTAAGCTAAAGCCTGTAATATGATGGAACATATATAAAGCTATATACATGCATTATCTTTTCAAAAACATTAAAAATCACCCTTTGAGTTATTCAATTTGTAATGCAACTTCGAACTTGGACAATTTATCAAGGGCATTTCAAATTCCGTAAACCACTCTTCAATTCACAAGCTGTACATCTTATACTTGGTGCTTGCATTTACAAGGCTTTTATTTTCCAAATTCTGTAGTGAGAGATTAGTTATAGTGTTCAAGTTTTAACATATTGTTTAACTCACTACAGGGCAGCAGCGGAGAAGATGCCAAGATGGAACTCAAACAACTCACCATGGCCGTGTTTGTGATTCGGAAGGAGGGAGAGGGATTGAAAGAACCCCCAGAAGACATTGGCATCGTCATTGAGGGAGTGGAGGTGTTGCATGATCTGACTTCAGTTGCCTCAGCATGTGCCCTGCTTCTGGGTTTGATATATTCCCTTAACCTGGCTTATCCAAAGGCTCTGCGCTTCACATTTGAAGTGTTCCAAAAAATCTTCATGCAGCTTGAGCAGCACAAGATGTCTCCCAAAGTTCAAAATTTGTTTGGAAGACTTCAGACCTCACAGTAATATTGTTTACTATTCTGTTCTTTTCTGGTGTCAGTTCAATTAACGGACTTGGTTTAAACTAGGCAGCTATTACACCACATCTTTGTTTGAACACTTTTTGCCTAAATATTTTTTTGGGTATTGCTCTTGTTTTCAGTGTAAAAATAGTCACTAGTGTATATTTTATGTCAAAAATATGTTCTCAGCAAATGTTATGGTTTAAGAGTGTGGATTTTCTTTTTTATGAGGACTTGTGTTAAATTAAAAAAAAAAAAAAAAATTCCTGAGGAATACTTCTGGATTCTACAACCTAACAACCTAATGGTAGCTCTCCAGGTCTTGTCCAGGAGAGCTACCATTGTGCAGCTTTCAGATGGACCCTATTTCAATACCACCTGAAGGTAGAATTCACACACCAGCAGACATTCAGCTCAGCAGAGGCATTGTAATGAGCAGTTCATTTGATTCAGATGTATTGGAAATGGGATGCATCTGAAAGTTGCACAATGGTAGCTCTCCAGAACTGGACTTGGGCACCTCTGATCTAGCAGGTCGCTGACCAAAAAGGTTTAAGTATTCAAAAATACAACCAGAAAAGTAATATCCCTTATGAAGTTTCAAAATATCTATGTAGCATGTTTAATGCATTATATTTTGTGAAAAACCTGTAAGTTTGTGATGCTTTCAGAATAAAATTTTAAATGTTCCATTTGTGTAGATTTATTATTTTAACCAAGTTGAATTTCAAAGTAGCCTGAAGTTATTTTACTCCTATTTGAAAAACTAAAATAACATGCTAAAAAACACATTTAAAATGATTTAAATGCAAGCTATATTTTAAGTAAAATGTGAGTGATAATGTAATTTGGGGTAGTTTAGTTTTTTAAGTTGGAACAACTTAAAATTTTGAGTTGACTTTCTATAAAATTAAGTATGATGGATTAAAATTTTTTATTTGGAATAAGGTAAATGAATTGAATAAGATTGACTTATATTTGTCAAGTTAACCAAACTTAAAAAATTAAGTTGGATAAAATTAATTGAATTACTTGTTACCAATTGAAGCAATTCAATTAAGTTGGATCAACAATTTTGTTTTGTTTTTTTTACAGCACATTAATGGGCATTTATACTCATGAACAGGTTAGAGGAGGTTTAACACCTTGTGAGAGTTTTACACAAACCAGCCAGAGAGACGTTGAATGGACTTCAAAATATATTCTTAATTTATTACAAAAAGTCCAAAAATAGTTTCAAAATGATAAATTGGGCCCAAAGGTTTTGTACCCTTTTTTCCAATTTCATCCCTCTCTTCATTTTTCTCTCCGACTATCAAGCCATGATGAAGCCGTCACAAAAAGCTCACCGTGACTGCTTCAGGGACACGTTCTGCTGGCGGCGTCTCCGGGGCCAATCACTTCCCGCAACGACTGACAGCGACGCACAATATCGATGGTGTCAAAAATTCACCCCTGTTATGACGTTAGGCGATTGAACGTTCTTCAATAGATTGAAAAGAGTACAGACTATATGGGGCCCTGAGTATCACTGAGTGTACCGAAAGAAAGAAAAACGGCATTTTAATTTTACTTATGAAACTTTTTTTGGGGAAAAAAAATCTAAAAGGTTGCTCCACAAACATGCAAATACCAGCACAGGAAATAATTCTGGATGTTGTTTATATCTATGCGAGCACCAACAAGAGAAGAGCTTAAGAGCAAATAACCTTTCCAACGGGGTCGCAATAAGAAAGGGCAACATTGGCCAAGTACAGATAATATCCATGGGAGAAAGATAAAGCAAATGTGTTTCATGCCATGGGTACAAGAGCAGACTGTTTTTGTTTTGTTTTTACTTCTCTGGCACAACTAAAAGCTTTTTCTTGAGTATTTGTTTTAAATCTTCCTTTGAAGGTCTGAAATGGTTTATGTAAATTTTTGAATAAAAGTACATAGTGTCTTGCAAAAGCTGTCTGGGAAAATCATACATTTTTAGAAAAAATAAGATAAAAATATGAAATGTTTGGGGATCACATGTACAATGTGTTTGTTGTTATGCCAACGATTTCAGATGCTCTTTTTTTTTTTAAATCTTTACTCTGTAAAATGTGTGGGAGGAGTTTGTGAACTTCATCGCCCTAATTTTGTCTGACCCATAGTAACAAGTCTATGCTATAACACTCACATTTGCACAAACACATCCAGTTTTTGCTTTCTGCTTTTAGCTTGCTGTCTGGCAGCTATCAAACGGTGAGCAAATATAGCAAACGTATATAGAGCACTTTAATCTATCAGCTGAATCTGACAGACCTGTTTCCTCAGAGGCTGCTGATGGTGTGCTACATCCAGGCTGCTCTGCAGTGTGCCTTACTACTTCACCATAGTGCACCTTAAAACATATTTTCATTTCTCCTACGTTCAGCACTGCACATTAGTCCACACTGACAGTTACATGTTTAGCAGAAAAATGTGCTTTGGTCAAATGAGACCAAAGACTGAAATAAAAATGCACCATTTGATAACGCAGTCTCTCTACAGTGAAACACGGTAGTGGCAGACTCATGGTGTGGGAATCCCTTTTCTTAAGTAGTGTTTAAAAAGCTGCTCAGAGCTGATGCAAAGACGGCTAAATATATATAAATAAAGGACAATCCTGGAAAGAGACAAAACGCTGCAGAAGACTTGAGTTTGAAAGCTGCCATTCCTCACACGTTGACTGAATTCATCTCATTGGAAGCTTGTGAAATATTGATATAAAAGCACTTGCAATAAGACATCTTAGTGATATGCTTTCAAAAAATAGACTTCTTTATAAATACTCAGTCTATTCCAAAATTGTTTTTTCCCCTCTAACGCAATTATTTGTAATTTAAGTAATTGAAAATCAAATGCAACAATATATTTCCAAATTATTCTGTCATGGATTGGTGTTGGCGTGGTGAGGCAGACGCTGGAGACCCAGGTAAGGTGAGTAGTGGAGATTTTAATAATAAAGCCCAGGAACAAACAGTTAAAACAGAAGTCCGCGGCCAGGCAGCACGGCTGAGCGGAAGCCAGGGCTCACACCGGTAGCAACTGGGCTCACAGGCGGAACACAACAATGACAACAAACTGAGACGACAATTGACGAGGAACAAAGGACACAGGAGGGGCTAGGAGTCCAAAAACTAAACAGTAATCTACCCACAAAGTGGGCGGAGGTGTCGAGGGAGGTCCTGGAAGTTCGGAGGGCGCCCCCGGCGCCAGAAGCAAGCCCGGAGGAAGGGGCCGAGAGTTCGGCCGCGCCGGCCGAAGCGGCAGCGAGTGGCGCTTGAGCTGCAGCGGCAGCGAGTGGCGCTTGAGGAGCCAGAAATGCGGCGGCGGTAACCGCAGCGGCAGGAAAGGAGTCCGGCGGAGCAGCGGAGGCTGGCGGAACGAGGAGCCGGAGCTTGTCCTGCGGCAGCGAGGGGAGCTTGATCCGCGGCGGCACGAGGAGCCTGGGGCTGGCGGAGCAGCGACTGGTTCGGAGGCTGGCGGAGCAGCGACACGAGGAGCCTGGTTCGGAGCGACTGGAGCCGGGCTGGTGGAGCGGATGTCTGGCCTGGGAGGCAGAGGGTTGCCAGCCATAACGGCAAAGCCTGTCTGGCGTTCCCACTCTGCCTCCCGCTGCTGCTCCACCAGAGCTGGGTGCTGGAGACCCAGGCGGATGGCGAACCCCAGCCGTCTCAAGGCGAAGCTGGGCGTTCGCTTGGCCTCCTCGAACTCTCGGATGGTTCGGTTTAGCTCCTCTAAACCCTCTGGGTCCATAATGCGGGCTCACCGTATCTCCTTGTGGTCGGGTCCTACTGTCATGGATTGGTGTTGGAGTGGTGAGACAGACGCTGGAGACCCAGGTAAGCTGAGTTGTGGAGATTTTAATAATAACAAAGTCCAGGAACAAACAGTTGACAAAACAGAAGTCCGCGGCCAGGCAGCACGGCTGAGCGGAAGCCAGGGCTCACACCAGTAGCAACTGGGCTCACAGGCGGAACACAACAATGACAACAAACTGAGACGACAATTGACGAGGAACAAAGGACACAGGAGGGATTAAATACACTGAGGGTAATCAAGGGAACGAGACACACCTGGGAGCAATCAAGGGAAAGACAGGACAAGAGGAGACTCAGACACAGGAAACTCAAAATAAACGCAACAGAGAAACACAGATCATGGCAGTTAAATCAACTCCAGTAAGTGCATTGCAAGTAGAATCAGGAGAAATGCCATTATGTATTAGAAGACAACAGATCATGGTAAATTATTGGATAAATTTAAAAGGACAAAATGAAGATCATCCAGTTAAGAAAGTGTTACAAAATTGTTGGGAGAGACGAAAGGGAAAAAGTAATAGTTTTGGGTGGGTTGGAGATGATAGAGCAAAAACGTTTAATGTATATGACAAAGAATTTAGCCAAACAGTACTATGGCCTTTGAGACCAACATGGTCATGGAAATATATATTGTAGACAGATCACTATTAGATATTAAGGGAAAAAATATGATAGATATGTGCCAAGAGTTTTATCATCAAATACAAAATAAATATAATGATTATTTACAGATTTATACTGATGGTTCAAAAGACCCCAAAAACGAAGTAAACTAGTATAGCAGTAGTGATTCCAGATTTAAAGATTAATATTTCAAAAAGAACATCTGATTACCTGAGTATATATGCAGTAGAATTATGTGCTATATTATTAGCTTTAGAATGGGTGGAGGATAGTAGAGAAAATAAAATTATAATTTGTAGTGATTCACTATCTGCATTGATGAGTATTGAAAGGTGAAGTACACATAATCATCAAAATATATAATATGATTGTTATGGCTGTTCATCACAGATTATGTGAACAAAATAAAACTGTAATATTATTTTGGACTTGTGCTCATGTAGGTATTTTGGGTAATGAAAGAGCAGATAGGTTGGCTAAGGAGGCTAGTAAAAAAGAAGATATTGATATTGATATTAGATAGTAAAGCTATCTAAATCCTAAGGTAAAAGTATAGCTTGGAGAGAAAGCAAGAAGATATGGAAAATTAGGTGGGATAATGAAATTAATGGAAGGCATTTGTACAGGTTTCAAAATACAGTCGATGTAGAAAGGGTTACAGGATTAAATAGGAAGGTGGAGATAATTATAACTTGAATAAGAACCGGTCACAGTTTCTTAAATGGAACTCTTTGTAAGATGGGGAAGCATCTGACTGGTTTATGTAGCTGGTGTGATTCTGTAGAAACAATGGAACATGTTTTTATTAGTTGTAGACATATGAAAATCAAAGAAAATTATTAATAATTTTCCCCAGGTTTTACTGGGGAGTTGACATTTGAGAAAGTGGTTGGTCAGTTAAATAGTAATGAGGGGAGAAAGAAAGTTTTTCGTTTTTTAAAAAACAGTGGGATCATTTTGAGAATTTGAGAGATAGATATTAGGATCCAATAGATGGCAGTAGTGCAACAAGAAATGGATGCAAGCTGCCGTTAAAACCTAAAGAAGAAGAAGAAGAACACAGATCAGGACATATTCGGAAAAAAAAAAAGATCAGAGAGTTTAGCAAATGTAGCTGCAGTTAATTTGCTCTCTACTTTTTTATTTTGCAACTGATTGAATAGACACTCAGAGAAGGCGATGAAGAAAAACACTATATTTTTTAATATTAAAATTATTTTAAAATATTGACCTAAAAATTTAATAGTGGATAGTGTGTATCATGTAATAGCATGAATTGCTACTTTTTTGGTCAGTTGGTCACAAAGCAACATTTATTTACATTTGTTTGATGGGAATCTGCAATAACGATTTTTAAAAAAAGCTACATTTGTTTTTTTTTTCCAGGGTGTATAAACCCTGAAAAAGTGTTAAAATCAACTCTGTGGGAGGTCAATCAACACTGGGCTTTTTGCAGTGCAGAGTTTGGGACATGTGGGGGACAAATCATGTGGATTTTGGTCAGGGGGGAGTTGTCTTTTATTGACTTTTCAAGTGAGACCCTCATTGTTTAGGGTACTGCTGCTGGAACAGTGATGTCACAGAGAACAATGACATTGTGATGTCATAGTCAAGAACTTTGACTCTGTCAAAGTCTCTCTCAAAGTCATTGAGTTCCAAGAGTTCCAAGGTAAGGTTACTTTCCGTAATAATCCGTTTGCAGACGTGAAACGATCAACGTAAAAGAAGACGAAAATGAGCATTTCACCAGAAGGATCGCCGGCCAAGGAATGGTCGGATCAGTTAACTGAGAAAGATCCCCGATCCCTAAGAAACCTCAAGAGGACAACGAAACAGAGAACCTCCTTTCAAGGACAAAGTTCAACGCAATGAAAAAGATATGCGAGTCCAGCAAGACAGCACATGTCAGCTGAAGAAGGAACTGAAACTGCAAGAGGCTAAATGTTTTAAACTTTCGAACAAAATAAAGGGCTTGAGACCAAACTTCAGGAAAGTGAACTTAGAATCATGATCTAGAAGGTCTGTTAAAGTCCATGGAACGAGGTCTTGCAGAGAAGACAAATTCTCTAATGGCTGAAATGGCACGGAGGCGCCCTGGGTGACAAAGTGACAACACTGAAGGTGTACAAAGAACGAGCGCTGGATGCAAAAAATCGTTGAAAGAGCTTATGGAGGACAGCCAAAGATTGAAAATACATGGACACGTCTCAGCAAAAAACAACCTCATTTAGAAATGAATCAGAGGCCCTTAGAGCGAGCTTAAAAAGCAGTCAGAGCTCCTGAGAAATAAGAGAACACGATTACGGCTTTTAGGATCTCAGGATGTAAAACAAAAGCAAATTGATGTTCAGAAAGAGGAGCTTAAGAGACAACTCAAACTTGCACAGGAAATAGAACTGGAGGCGAAAAGGAATCGGCAGAATGAAGAAGCATCAATGAAGCGAATAAAGCACAAAGATGACGAAAATTTGAGCCTACGAAAGGAAGTCACGTCACTAAACAAGGCTGTGTTTGAGTTTGAGAGGAAGTTGTCAAAAAAAGAGTTGAGACACCACATCCTCCAGGACAAATATCAAAAAGCTCAGGCAGAAATTGCACTCCTGCAGAAAAAAAACCAAGCACTGGAAACTACTACAGCGAATCTTGATAAAGCGGTTGCTGAAACCCAGACACTCCTCCAAAAGTCCCGTCAAGAGAATCGGTTTCTTAAGAATCGAATGGAGAAGGTCAGGATAAAGCTGTCTGAATCGATTCAGCACGGCAAGGAAAACAAGATCAAATTTGATAAAGACCTCCTGCGTCTAAAGGTGGATTATATGAAACTGAAGAGGCAGAAAGAAGACGCTCTGAAAAAAAACAGAAGAGCCACAGAAACATTCTACTGTAATGCAAGAAAGATTGGAATACAAACTGATATCATTCGCGAACAGGAAAGTAGGATTATAGAATTATCTAGGGAATCTGCGACTCCATGAGAATGCGCAGAATTTAAAATGGTGAAAGAAATTATTCTAAGGTGGAAAAGTTAGGGCTGGATAGAGAAGGGATTTTATAATTCTCCCAGAAGACAACGACGACTGGAAAAAAGCAAAAACTCAGACTGCTTCGTGCCAAGAACCAGAGATTGACCAAAAAACTGGAAAAGAGAGAGGCAGAAATTAAGTATCTCAGGCATGGCAGAAGAAACTGCAGCGTGTGGCCACTTGGTTTCAGTTTGAACAACTGCCGGAAAATACATGGATATAGTGCAGGAGAGTGAGACCAACGTTAGAGTACTCAAAACAATACAAGCACAAGAAGCAGAGATAAGTGCATGTGTGACAAAAATAAGAATGCAACAAATCGACAACAAAAAGTTGAAAAATAACTTACAGATATCACATTTTCAAAGAGAGATGTACTTCCGCCCATTCCGACAAACAATATCAAACCGAAACCTGAGGACACGGAACTAAAGACCACAATGAAACCAAAAAACATTGCTTATCTACCACCTCTTCAAATCAGTTCATATGGAAAGAAACAAGTAAAGAAGTAAGAGGATGTTTTTATGACTGATGGAATGATAGCATCTGAGAAAGATGTAGGAAGAATCTCAGTATTTGGGGCAGGGTCCTGCAGCTGAGGGGGGGGCAAAGCAGCATGCGGCTCGGGGTGTTTGCGGAGGCAAGAACCCGGGCGTATGAGGACTTTGGAGAGACCATGGACAAAGACTTCCGCACGGCTTCGAGGCGATTCTGTTCCACCATCCGGCTCTCAGGAGGGGGAAGCAGTGCAGCACCAACTTTTTATAGTGGGGATGGTGTGCTGTGACCTCGACTCGGGACGTTGTGGGCGGTGGGCAGAGTACTTCGAAGACCTCCTCAATCCCACCAACATGCCTTCCGTTGAGGAAGCTGAGCCGGGGACTCTGGGTTGGGCCTCCAATTCTGGGGATGAGGTTGCTGAGGTGGTTAAAAAGCTCCTCAGTGGCCGGAACCCAGGGGTGGATGAGATTCGCCCAGAGTTTCTTAAAGCGCTGGATGTTGTAGGGTTGTGGTGGCTTGTGCTGGCTGACATGACTCTGCAATGTTGCATGGACATTGGGGGCAGTTCCCCTGGATAGGCAGACTGGGGGGTGGTCCCCTGTTCAAAAAGGGGGGCCGGAGGGTGTGCTCCAATTATACAGGGGTCACACTCTTAAGCCTCCCTGGAGAGCTCTATTCAGGGGTTCTGGAGAGGAGGGTCCGTCGGATTGTCGAACCTCGGATTCAGGAAGAGCAGTTTGGTTTTCGTCCTGGTCTGGAACACTGGACCAGCTCTACACCCTCAGCAGGGTCCTGGAGGGTGCATGGGGTTCGCCCAATCGGTCTACATGTATTTGTGGACTTGGAGAGGGCGTTCGACCATGTCCTTCAGGAAACCCTGTTGGGGGTTGTCCGGGAGTATGGGGTACCGGGCCCTTTGACACGGGCTGTCAGGTCCCTGTATGACCGGTGTCAGAGTCTGGTCCGCATTGCTGGCAGTAAGTTGGGCTCGTTTCCGGTGAGAGTTAGACTCCACCAGGGCTGCCCTTTGTCAGTGATTCTGTTCATCACTCATGGACAGAATTTCTAGGCGCAGCCAAGGTGTTGAGGGGATCCGTTTTGGTGGCCTTAGGATCGCATCTCTGCTTTTTGCGGATGATGTGGTCCTATTGGCTCCATCAGGACGTGATCTGCAGCTCTCGCTGGAGCAGTTCACAGCCGACTGTGAAGCGACTGGGATGAGAATCAGTGCCTCCTAGTCCGAGGCCATGGTCTTGAGGGTAGAGTTCTTCTCCGGGTCGGGGTGCAGGGGTGGGGTGTCCTGCCTCAAGTGGAGGGGTCTATCACAGGTCTTGTTAACAAATAGGGAAGAAGGGAGCAGGAGATCGACAGGCGGATGGTGCAGATTACTGTGAAGCAGGCGCTGTACTGGTCCATCGTGGTGAAGAGAGAGCTGAGCCAAAAAGCGAAGCTCTCAATTTACCGGTCGATCTATGTTCCTACCCTCAACAGAACGAGATCAGGGATACAAGTGGCCGAAAGGGGTTTTCTCTGTAGGATGACCGGCCTCTCCCTTAGAGATGGGGTGAGAAGCTCGGTCATCCGGGAGGGACTCAGAGTAGAGCCGCTGCTCCTCCACATCGAGAGGATCCAGTTGAGGCTCGGGCATCTGGTCAGGTGTTTCCTCCCACTGGGAGGAGGCCCCAAGGAAGACCCAGGGTACGCTGGAGGGACTATGTCTCCCGGCTGGCCTGGGAACCCCTTGGGGTTAGCCCGGAGGAGCTGGAAAAAGTGGCTAGGAGAGGGAAGTCTGGGCCCCTTCTTAAGCTTTACCCCAGCGACCCGACCCCGGATAAGCGAAAGACAAGGGGGGGGGTGGGTCCTGCAGGACTTGCCTTCCTGCCCATTCCAGTATTGGCCGTGGACGCCTGTCTGGTACCCGTCGATGGAGGCCAAGATGGAGTATTCCAGCCCTATGGTCCCTGCGCGTCTCGGCCCTGTAGACGCAGGGTGAATCCTAGACCTGCTGCCTCTTTGCCGGGAGTCCTGGACGCCAGCTGATAGTGTAGACCCACCATTTCTACCAGGATTGGTTTATAAATGCCAGGTTACTGGCAAATAAAACTTCGTCAGTGGGATTTCTTTCCCTAACTATTTATAACAGAATAGGGACCAGGTTTGTCTCATGAAGATGTAAAGCTTTGGTCCTGCATCGAAGTGCATAAATGCATCTATGGGGTAATTAATTCTCACTAAAAAAAGAAAACAGGGTTGGATCAACAGATTAATTTCAAACATGTTTGATTATTTTAAGGTGATCAAGACGTGTATACAACCACACATACATAAGTTCCTGCGCAACAGGGCACACTTTTGCGCTGTGTCACAATTACGTGGCACAGTGTAATTGTGCCGGCACTGGTACTGGTCCACCTGTAGCCATCAGGTCGAGCCGCCCGCTTTGCAGAAAGCATTTCTATTCTGTAAATGTACAACTTATGCACATGATTCA